>CAXEFP010001205.1:0-56774 GCA_963995525.1 Escarpia spicata
GAAATTTTGCAAAATTTACTCCCGCCGCTTACCCGCGCTTATTCGTAATTTTGCTATAGAATCACGACCGTTCGTGCTATCGAGACGCGGTCTTCTGCGTCTTGTTCGCGCCGCCGAGAGGAAGCATACTCTTCAAACCGCATGCCGATATTCGCAGCGAAACCGATTGCGTGAGAGATTTGGTATCTCCGAATCTGTAATTTGCAGGTAAAATCAGGGAGTAACTATGACTCTCGACAGGTCGCCAAATGCCTCGTCGTCTAATTAGTGAAGCGCATGAATGTATGATTTGCTTACAGCATCACGACCGTTCGTGCTATCGAGACGCGGTCTTCAGCGTCGTGTTCGCTCTGCCGAGAGGAAGCGTACTCTTCAAACCGCATCCCGATATTCGCAGCGAAACCGATTGCGTGAGAGATTTTGTAAGAAATGCTTGAAATTCTTCTGAGTTAAGTCAGTTCGTCTACGGGGGATCGGCCTCGATGATTTGCTTACAGCATCACGACCCTTCGAGCTATCGAGACGCGGTCTTCTGCGTCTTGTTCGCGCCGGCGAGAGGAAGCGTACGCTTCAAACCGCATGCCGATATTCGCAGTATCTCCGTATCTGAAATTTTGCAAAATGCTGCACAATTTGCGGAAAGGTATCCGTCAGTCAACGAAAACTACACGGTAGATAACACCCTTTCAAGTTGGACTTAACCCTAGGTTTTCATTTTTTGATACAATTGTCTGAACAAAATAAAACCTATGCCATTCTGAAGGATATACATAATGTACAAACAATTATACTTACTTTATTATGACAGTGCATTAGAACGTTTCTTAGAACGTTTTTAACTTTTGAAATAAGCTGACTGTGTGAACGATTTAAGAGGTAGTCGACCTTATACTGATCTCTATAGACTTTGTGGGAGAAATGGTATAATTTCACAAACATATGTTTATTTTTAAGTAAGCAACATGTTTCGCCACTAAATAATATAAATACATGTATGAGATGTATATAACACCGATTCTATGAGAGATTTTGTAAGAAATGCTTGAAATTCGACTAAGTAAATTGAGTTAATCTACGGGGGATCGCCATGTGTAGTTTGCTTACAGCATCACGACCGTTCGAGCTATCGAGACGCGGTCTTCTGCGTCTTGTTCGCGCCGGCGAGAGGAAGCGTACGCTTCAAACCGCATGCCGATATTCGCAGTATCTCCGAATCTGAAATTTTGCAAAATTTACTCCCGCCGCTTACCCGCGCTTATTCGTAATTTTGCTATAGAATCACGACCGTTCGTGCTATCGAGACGCGGTCTTCAGCGTCGTGTTCGCTCTGCCGAGAGGAAGCGTACTCTTCAAACCGCATCCCGATATTCGCAGCGAAACCGATTGCGTGAGAGATTTTGTAAGAAATGCTTGAAATTCTTCCGAGTTAAGTCAGTTCGTCTACGGGGGATCGGCCTCGATGATTTGCTTACAGCATCACGACCCTTCGAGCTATCGAGACGCGGTCTTCTGCGTCTTGTTCGCGCCGGCGAGAGGAAGCGTACGCTTCAAACCGCATGCCGATATTCGCAGTATCTCCGAATCTGAAATTTTGCAAAATTTACTCCCGCCGCTTACCCGCGCTTATTCGTAATTTTGCTATAGAATCACGACCGTTCGTGCTATCGAGACGCGGTCTTCAGCGTCGTGTTCGCTCTGCCGAGAGGAAGCGTACTCTTCAAACCGCATCCCGATATTCGCAGCGAAACCGATTGCGTGAGAGATTTTGTAAGAAATGCTTGAAATTCTTCTGAGTTAAGTCAGTTCGTCTACGGGGGATCGGCCTCGATGATTTGCTTACAGCATCACGACCCTTCGAGCTATCGAGACGCGGTCTTCTGCGTCTTGTTCGCGCCGGCGAGAGGAAAGCGTACGCTTCAAACCGCATGCCGATATTCGCAGTATCTCCGAATCTGAAATTTTGCAAAATTTACTCCCGCCGCTTACCCGCGCTTATTCGTAATTTTGCTATAGAATCACGACCGTTCGTGCTATCGAGACGCGGTCTTCTGCGTCTTGTTCGCGCCGCCGAGAGGAAGCATACTCTTCAAACCGCATGCCGATATTCGCAGCGAAACCGATTGCGTGAGAGATTTGGTATCTCCGAATCTGTAATTTGCAGGTAAAATCAGGGAGTAACTATGACTCTCGACAGGTCGCCAAATGCCTCGTCGTCTAATTAGTGAAGCGCATGAATGTATGATTTGCTTACAGCATCACGACCGTTCGTGCTATCGAGACGCGGTCTTCAGCGTCGTGTTCGCTCTGCCGAGAGGAAGCGTACTCTTCAAACCGCATCCCGATATTCGCAGCGAAACCGATTGCGTGAGAGATTTTGTAAGAAATGCTTGAAATTCTTCTGAGTTAAGTCAGTTCGTCTACGGGGGATCGGCCTCGATGATTTGCTTACAGCATCACGACCCTTCGAGCTATCGAGACGCGGTCTTCTGCGTCTTGTTCGCGCCGGCGAGAGGAAGCGTACGCTTCAAACCGCATGCCGATATTCGCAGTATCTCCGAATCTGAAATTTTGCAAAATTTACTCCCGCCGCTTACCCGCGCTTATTCGTAATTTTGCTATAGAATCACGACCGTTCGTGCTATCGAGACGCGGTCTTCTGCGTCTTGTTCGCGCCGCCGAGAGGAAGCATACTCTTCAAACCGCATGCCGATATTCGCAGCGAAACCGATTGCGTGAGAGATTTGGTATCTCCGAATCTGTAATTTGCAGGTAAAATCAGGGAGTAACTATGACTCTCGACAGGTCGCCAAATGCCTCGTCGTCTAATTAGTGAAGCGCATGAATGTATGATTTGCTTACAGCATCACGACCGTTCGTGCTATCGAGACGCGGTCTTCAGCGTCGTGTTCGCTCTGCCGAGAGGAAGCGTACTCTTCAAACCGCATCCCGATATTCGCAGCGAAACCGATTGCGTGAGAGATTTTGTAAGAAATGCTTGAAATTCTTCTGAGTTAAGTCAGTTCGTCTACGGGGGATCGGCCTCGATGATTTGCTTACAGCATCACGACCCTTCGAGCTATCGAGACGCGGTCTTCTGCGTCTTGTTCGCGCCGGCGAGAGGAAGCGTACGCTTCAAACCGCATGCCGATATTCGCAGTATCTCCGTATCTGAAATTTTGCAAAATGCTGCACAATTTGCGGAAAGGTATCCGTCAGTCAACGAAAACTACACGGTAGATAACACCCTTTCAAGTTGGACTTAACCCTAGGTTTTCATTTTTTGATACAATTGTCTGAACAAAATAAAACCTATGCCATTCTGAAGGATATACATAATGTACAAACAATTATACTTACTTTATTATGACAGTGCATTAGAACGTTTCTTAGAACGTTTTTAACTTTTGAAATAAGCTGACTGTGTGAACGATTTAAGAGGTAGTCGACCTTATACTGATCTCTATAGACTTTGTGGGAGAAATGGTATAATTTCACAAACATATGTTTATTTTTAAGTAAGCAACATGTTTCGCCACTAAATAATATAAATACATGTATGAGATGTATATAACACCGATTCTATGAGAGATTTTGTAAGAAATGCTTGAATTCGACTAAGTAAATTGAGTTAATCTACGGGGGATCGCCATGTGTAGTTTGCTTACAGCATCACGACCGTTCGAGCTATCGAGACGCGGTCTTCTGCGTCTTGTTCGCGCCGGCGAGAGGAAGCGTACGCTTCAAACCGCATGCCGATATTCGCAGTATCTCCGAATCTGAAATTTTGCAAAATTTACTCCCGCCGCTTACCCGCGCTTATTCGTAATTTTGCTATAGAATCACGACCGTTCGTGCTATCGAGACGCGGTCTTCAGCGTCGTGTTCGCTCTGCCGAGAGGAAGCGTACTCTTCAAACCGCATCCCGATATTCGCAGCGAAACCGATTGCGTGAGAGATTTTGTAAGAAATGCTTGAAATTCTTCCGAGTTAAGTCAGTTCGTCTACGGGGGATCGGCCTCGATGATTTGCTTACAGCATCACGACCCTTCGAGCTATCGAGACGCGGTCTTCTGCGTCTTGTTCGCGCCGGCGAGAGGAAGCGTACGCTTCAAACCGCATGCCGATATTCGCAGTATCTCCGAATCTGAAATTTTGCAAAATTTACTCCCGCCGCTTACCCGCGCTTATTCGTAATTTTGCTATAGAATCACGACCGTTCGTGCTATCGAGACGCGGTCTTCTGCGTCTTGTTCGCGCCGCCGAGAGGAAGCATACTCTTCAAACCGCATGCCGATATTCGCAGCGAAACCGATTGCGTGAGAGATTTGGTATCTCCGAATCTGTAATTTGCAGGTAAAATCAGGGAGTAACTATGACTCTCGACAGGTCGCCAAATGCCTCGTCGTCTAATTAGTGAAGCGCATGAATGTATGATTTGCTTACAGCATCACGACCGTTCGTGCTATCGAGACGCGGTCTTCAGCGTCGTGTTCGCTCTGCCGAGAGGAAGCGTACTCTTCAAACCGCATCCCGATATTCGCAGCGAAACCGATTGCGTGAGAGATTTTGTAAGAAATGCTTGAAATTCTTCTGAGTTAAGTCAGTTCGTCTACGGGGGATCGGCCTCGATGATTTGCTTACAGCATCACGACCCTTCGAGCTATCGAGACGCGGTCTTCTGCGTCTTGTTCGCGCCGGCGAGAGGAAGCGTACGCTTCAAACCGCATGCCGATATTCGCAGTATCTCCGAATCTGAAATTTTGCAAAATTTACTCCCGCCGCTTACCCGCGCTTATTCGTAATTTTGCTATAGAATCACGACCGTTCGTGCTATCGAGACGCGGTCTTCTGCGTCTTGTTCGCGCCGCCGAGAGGAAGCATACTCTTCAAACCGCATGCCGATATTCGCAGCGAAACCGATTGCGTGAGAGATTTGGTATCTCCGAATCTGTAATTTGCAGGTAAAATCAGGGAGTAACTATGACTCTCGACAGGTCGCCAAATGCCTCGTCGTCTAATTAGTGAAGCGCATGAATGTATGATTTGCTTACAGCATCACGACCGTTCGTGCTATCGAGACGCGGTCTTCAGCGTCGTGTTCGCTCTGCCGAGAGGAAGCGTACTCTTCAAACCGCATCCCGATATTCGCAGCGAAACCGATTGCGTGAGAGATTTTGTAAGAAATGCTTGAAATTCTTCTGAGTTAAGTCAGTTCGTCTACGGGGGATCGGCCTCGATGATTTGCTTACAGCATCACGACCCTTCGAGCTATCGAGACGCGGTCTTCTGCGTCTTGTTCGCGCCGGCGAGAGGAAGCGTACGCTTCAAACCGCATGCCGATATTCGCAGTATCTCCGTATCTGAAATTTTGCAAAATGCTGCACAATTTGCGGAAAGGTATCCGTCAGTCAACGAAAACTACACGGTAGATAACACCCTTTCAAGTTGGACTTAACCCTAGGTTTTCATTTTTTGATACAATTGTCTGAACAAAATAAAACCTATGCCATTCTGAAGGATATACATAATGTACAAACAATTATACTTACTTTATTATGACAGTGCATTAGAACGTTTCTTAGAACGTTTTTAACTTTTGAAATAAGCTGACTGTGTGAACGATTTAAGAGGTAGTCGACCTTATACTGATCTCTATAGACTTTGTGGGAGAATGGTATATTTCACAAACATATGTTTATTTTTAAGTAAGCAACATGTTTCGCCACTAAATAATATAAATACATGTATGAGATGTATATAACACCGATTCTATGAGAGATTTTGTAAGAAATGCTTGAAATTCGACTAAGTAAATTGAGTTAATCTACGGGGGATCGCCATGTGTAGTTTGCTTACAGCATCACGACCCTTCGAGCTATCGAGACGCGGTCTTCTGCGTCTTGTTCGCGCCGGCGAGAGGAAGCGTACGCTTCAAACCGCATGCCGATATTCGCAGTATCTCCGAATCTGAAATTTTGCAAAATTTACTCCCGCCGCTTACCCGCGCTTATTCGTAATTTTGCTATAGAATCACGACCGTTCGTGCTATCGAGACGCGGTCTTCTGCGTCTTGTTCGCGCCGCCGAGAGGAAGCATACTCTTCAAACCGCATGCCGATATTCGCAGCGAAACCGATTGCGTGAGAGATTTGGTATCTCCGAATCTGTAATTTGCAGGTAAAATCAGGGAGTAACTATGACTCTCGACAGGTCGCCAAATGCCTCGTCGTCTAATTAGTGAAGCGCATGAATGTATGATTTGCTTACAGCATCACGACCGTTCGTGCTATCGAGACGCGGTCTTCAGCGTCGTGTTCGCTCTGCCGAGAGGAAGCGTACTCTTCAAACCGCATCCCGATATTCGCAGCGAAACCGATTGCGTGAGAGATTTTGTAAGAAATGCTTGAAATTCTTCTGAGTTAAGTCAGTTCGTCTACGGGGGATCGGCCTCGATGATTTGCTTACAGCATCACGACCCTTCGAGCTATCGAGACGCGGTCTTCTGCGTCTTGTTCGCGCCGGCGAGAGGAAGCGTACGCTTCAAACCGCATGCCGATATTCGCAGTATCTCCGAATCTGAAATTTTGCAAAATTTACTCCCGCCGCTTACCCGCGCTTATTCGTAATTTTGCTATAGAATCACGACCGTTCGTGCTATCGAGACGCGGTCTTCTGCGTCTTGTTCGCGCCGCCGAGAGGAAGCATACTCTTCAAACCGCATGCCGATATTCGCAGCGAAACCGATTGCGTGAGAGATTTGGTATCTCCGAATCTGTAATTTGCAGGTAAAATCAGGGAGTAACTATGACTCTCGACAGGTCGCCAAATGCCTCGTCGTCTAATTAGTGAAGCGCATGAATGTATGATTTGCTTACAGCATCACGACCGTTCGTGCTATCGAGACGCGGTCTTCAGCGTCGTGTTCGCTCTGCCGAGAGGAAGCGTACTCTTCAAACCGCATCCCGATATTCGCAGCGAAACCGATTGCGTGAGAGATTTTGTAAGAAATGCTTGAAATTCTTCTGAGTTAAGTCAGTTCGTCTACGGGGGATCGGCCTCGATGATTTGCTTACAGCATCACGACCCTTCGAGCTATCGAGACGCGGTCTTCTGCGTCTTGTTCGCGCCGGCGAGAGGAAGCGTACGCTTCAAACCGCATGCCGATATTCGCAGTATCTCCGTATCTGAAATTTTGCAAAATGCTGCACAATTTGCGGAAAGGTATCCGTCAGTCAACGAAAACTACACGGTAGATAACACCCTTTCAAGTTGGACTTAACCCTAGGTTTTCATTTTTTGATACAATTGTCTGAACAAAATAAAACCTATGCCATTCTGAAGGATATACATAATGTACAAACAATTATACTTACTTTATTATGACAGTGCATTAGAACGTTTCTTAGAACGTTTTTAACTTTTGAAATAAGCTGACTGTGTGAACGATTTAAGAGGTAGTCGACCTTATACTGATCTCTATAGACTTTGTGGGAGAAATGGTATAATTTCACAAACATATGTTTATTTTTAAGTAAGCAACATGTTTCGCCACTAAATAATATAAATACATGTATGAGATGTATATAACACCGATTCTATGAGAGATTTTGTAAGAAATGCTTGAAATTCGACTAAGTAAATTGAGTTAATCTACGGGGGATCGCCATGTGTAGTTTGCTTACAGCATCACGACCGTTCGAGCTATCGAGACGCGGTCTTCTGCGTCTTGTTCGCGCCGGCGAGAGGAAGCGTACGCTTCAAACCGCATGCCGATATTCGCAGTATCTCCGAATCTGAAATTTTGCAAAATTTACTCCCGCCGCTTACCCGCGCTTATTCGTAATTTTCCTATAGAATCACGACCGTTCGTGCTATCGAGACGCGGTCTTCAGCGTCGTGTTCGCTCTGCCGAGAGGAAGCGTACTCTTCAAACCGCATCCCGATATTCGCAGCGAAACCGATTGCGTGAGAGATTTTGTAAGAAATGCTTGAAATTCTTCCGAGTTAAGTCAGTTCGTCTACGGGGGATCGGCCTCGATGATTTGCTTACAGCATCACGACCCTTCGAGCTATCGAGACGCGGTCTTCTGCGTCTTGTTCGCGCCGGCGAGAGGAAGCGTACGCTTCAAACCGCATGCCGATATTCGCAGTATCTCCGAATCTGAAATTTTGCAAAATTTACTCCCGCCGCTTACCCGCGCTTATTCGTAATTTTGCTATAGAATCACGACCGTTCGTGCTATCGAGACGCGGTCTTCAGCGTCGTGTTCGCTCTGCCGAGAGGAAGCGTACTCTTCAAACCGCATCCCGATATTCGCAGCGAAACCGATTGCGTGAGAGATTTTGTAAGAAATGCTTGAAATTCTTCTGAGTTAAGTCAGTTCGTCTACGGGGGATCGGCCTCGATGATTTGCTTACAGCATCACGACCCTTCGAGCTATCGAGACGCGGTCTTCTGCGTCTTGTTCGCGCCGGCGAGAGGAAGCGTACGCTTCAAACCGCATGCCGATATTCGCAGTATCTCCGAATCTGAAATTTTGCAAAATTTACTCCCGCCGCTTACCCGCGCTTATTCGTAATTTTGCTATAGAATCACGACCGTTCGTGCTATCGAGACGCGGTCTTCTGCGTCTTGTTCGCGCCGCCGAGAGGAAGCATACTCTTCAAACCGCATGCCGATATTCGCAGCGAAACCGATTGCGTGAGAGATTTGGTATCTCCGAATCTGTAATTTGCAGGTAAAATCAGGGAGTAACTATGACTCTCGACAGGTCGCCAAATGCCTCGTCGTCTAATTAGTGAAGCGCATGAATGTATGATTTGCTTACAGCATCACGACCGTTCGTGCTATCGAGACGCGGTCTTCAGCGTCGTGTTCGCTCTGCCGAGAGGAAGCGTACTCTTCAAACCGCATCCCGATATTCGCAGCGAAACCGATTGCGTGAGAGATTTTGTAAGAAATGCTTGAAATTCTTCTGAGTTAAGTCAGTTCGTCTACGGGGGATCGGCCTCGATGATTTGCTTACAGCATCACGACCCTTCGAGCTATCGAGACGCGGTCTTCTGCGTCTTGTTCGCGCCGGCGAGAGGAAGCGTACGCTTCAAACCGCATGCCGATATTCGCAGTATCTCCGTATCTGAAATTTTGCAAAATGCTGCACAATTTGCGGAAAGGTATCCGTCAGTCAACGAAAACTACACGGTAGATAACACCCTTTCAAGTTGGACTTAACCCTAGGTTTTCATTTTTTGATACAATTGTCTGAACAAAATAAAACCTATGCCATTCTGAAGGATATACATAATGTACAAACAATTATACTTACTTTATTATGACAGTGCATTAGAACGTTTCTTAGAACGTTTTTAACTTTTGAAATAAGCTGACTGTGTGAACGATTTAAGAGGTAGTCGACCTTATACTGATCTCTATAGACTTTGTGGGAGAAATGGTATAATTTCACAAACATATGTTTATTTTTAAGTAAGCAACATGTTTCGCCACTAAATAATATAAATACATGTATGAGATGTATATAACACCGATTCTATGAGAGATTTTGTAAGAAATGCTTGAAATTCGACTAAGTAAATTGAGTTAATCTACGGGGGATCGCCATGTGTAGTTTGCTTACAGCATCACGACCGTTCGAGCTATCGAGACGCGGTCTTCTGCGTCTTGTTCGCGCCGGCGAGAGGAAGCGTACGCTTCAAACCGCATGCCGATATTCGCAGTATCTCCGAATCTGAAATTTTGCAAAATTTACTCCCGCCGCTTACCCGCGCTTATTCGTAATTTTGCTATAGAATCACGACCGTTCGTGCTATCGAGACGCGGTCTTCAGCGTCGTGTTCGCTCTGCCGAGAGGAAGCGTACTCTTCAAACCGCATCCCGATATTCGCAGCGAAACCGATTGCGTGAGAGATTTTGTAAGAAATGCTTGAAATTCTTCCGAGTTAAGTCAGTTCGTCTACGGGGGATCGGCCTCGATGATTTGCTTACAGCATCACGACCCTTCGAGCTATCGAGACGCGGTCTTCTGCGTCTTGTTCGCGCCGGCGAGAGGAAGCGTACGCTTCAAACCGCATGCCGATATTCGCAGTATCTCCGAATCTGAAATTTTGCAAAATTTACTCCCGCCGCTTACCCGCGCTTATTCGTAATTTTGCTATAGAATCACGACCGTTCGTGCTATCGAGACGCGGTCTTCTGCGTCTTGTTCGCGCCGCCGAGAGGAAGCATACTCTTCAAACCGCATGCCGATATTCGCAGCGAAACCGATTGCGTGAGAGATTTGGTATCTCCGAATCTGTAATTTGCAGGTAAAATCAGGGAGTAACTATGACTCTCGACAGGTCGCCAAATGCCTCGTCGTCTAATTAGTGAAGCGCATGAATGTATGATTTGCTTACAGCATCACGACCGTTCGTGCTATCGAGACGCGGTCTTCAGCGTCGTGTTCGCTCTGCCGAGAGGAAGCGTACTCTTCAAACCGCATCCCGATATTCGCAGCGAAACCGATTGCGTGAGAGATTTTGTAAGAAATGCTTGAAATTCTTCTGAGTTAAGTCAGTTCGTCTACGGGGGATCGGCCTCGATGATTTGCTTACAGCATCACGACCCTTCGAGCTATCGAGACGCGGTCTTCTGCGTCTTGTTCGCGCCGGCGAGAGGAAGCGTACGCTTCAAACCGCATGCCGATATTCGCAGTATCTCCGTATCTGAAATTTTGCAAAATGCTGCACAATTTGCGGAAAGGTATCCGTCAGTCAACGAAAACTACACGGTAGATAACACCCTTTCAAGTTGGACTTAACCCTAGGTTTTCATTTTTTGATACAATTGTCTGAACAAAATAAAACCTATGCCATTCTGAAGGATATACATAATGTACAAACAATTATACTTACTTTATTATGACAGTGCATTAGAACGTTTCTTAGAACGTTTTTAACTTTTGAAATAAGCTGACTGTGTGAACGATTTAAGAGGTAGTCGACCTTATACTGATCTCTATAGACTTTGTGGGAGAAATGGTATAATTTCACAAACATATGTTTATTTTTAAGTAAGCAACATGTTTCGCCACTAAATAATATAAATACATGTATGAGATGTATATAACACCGATTCTATGAGAGATTTTGTAAGAAATGCTTGAAATTCGACTAAGTAAATTGAGTTAATCTACGGGGGATCGCCATGTGTAGTTTGCTTACAGCATCACGACCGTTCGAGCTATCGAGACGCGGTCTTCTGCGTCTTGTTCGCGCCGGCGAGAGGAAGCGTACGCTTCAAACCGCATGCCGATATTCGCAGTATCTCCGAATCTGAAATTTTGCAAAATTTACTCCCGCCGCTTACCCGCGCTTATTCGTAATTTTGCTATAGAATCACGACCGTTCGTGCTATCGAGACGCGGTCTTCAGCGTCGTGTTCGCTCTGCCGAGAGGAAGCGTACTCTTCAAACCGCATCCCGATATTCGCAGCGAAACCGATTGCGTGAGAGATTTTGTAAGAAATGCTTGAAATTCTTCCGAGTTAAGTCAGTTCGTCTACGGGGGATCGGCCTCGATGATTTGCTTACAGCATCACGACCCTTCGAGCTATCGAGACGCGGTCTTCTGCGTCTTGTTCGCGCCGGCGAGAGGAAGCGTACGCTTCAAACCGCATGCCGATATTCGCAGTATCTCCGAATCTGAAATTTTGCAAAATTTACTCCCGCCGCTTACCCGCGCTTATTCGTAATTTTGCTATAGAATCACGACCGTTCGTGCTATCGAGACGCGGTCTTCAGCGTCGTGTTCGCTCTGCCGAGAGGAAGCGTACTCTTCAAACCGCATCCCGATATTCGCAGCGAAACCGATTGCGTGAGAGATTTTGTAAGAAATGCTTGAAATTCTTCTGAGTTAAGTCAGTTCGTCTACGGGGGATCGGCCTCGATGATTTGCTTACAGCATCACGACCCTTCGAGCTATCGAGACGCGGTCTTCTGCGTCTTGTTCGCGCCGGCGAGAGGAAGCGTACGCTTCAAACCGCATGCCGATATTCGCAGTATCTCCGAATCTGAAATTTTGCAAAATTTACTCCCGCCGCTTACCCGCGCTTATTCGTAATTTTGCTATAGAATCACGACCGTTCGTGCTATCGAGACGCGGTCTTCTGCGTCTTGTTCGCGCCGCCGAGAGGAAGCATACTCTTCAAACCGCATGCCGATATTCGCAGCGAAACCGATTGCGTGAGAGATTTGGTATCTCCGAATCTGTAATTTGCAGGTAAAATCAGGGAGTAACTATGACTCTCGACAGGTCGCCAAATGCCTCGTCGTCTAATTAGTGAAGCGCATGAATGTATGATTTGCTTACAGCATCACGACCGTTCGTGCTATCGAGACGCGGTCTTCAGCGTCGTGTTCGCTCTGCCGAGAGGAAGCGTACTCTTCAAACCGCATCCCGATATTCGCAGCGAAACCGATTGCGTGAGAGATTTTGTAAGAAATGCTTGAAATTCTTCTGAGTTAAGTCAGTTCGTCTACGGGGGATCGGCCTCGATGATTTGCTTACAGCATCACGACCCTTCGAGCTATCGAGACGCGGTCTTCTGCGTCTTGTTCGCGCCGGCGAGAGGAAGCGTACGCTTCAAACCGCATGCCGATATTCGCAGTATCTCCGAATCTGAAATTTTGCAAAATTTACTCCCGCCGCTTACCCGCGCTTATTCGTAATTTTGCTATAGAATCACGACCGTTCGTGCTATCGAGACGCGGTCTTCTGCGTCTTGTTCGCGCCGCCGAGAGGAAGCATACTCTTCAAACCGCATGCCGATATTCGCAGCGAAACCGATTGCGTGAGAGATTTGGTATCTCCGAATCTGTAATTTGCAGGTAAAATCAGGGAGTAACTATGACTCTCGACAGGTCGCCAAATGCCTCGTCGTCTAATTAGTGAAGCGCATGAATGTATGATTTGCTTACAGCATCACGACCGTTCGTGCTATCGAGACGCGGTCTTCAGCGTCGTGTTCGCTCTGCCGAGAGGAAGCGTACTCTTCAAACCGCATCCCGATATTCGCAGCGAAACCGATTGCGTGAGAGATTTTGTAAGAAATGCTTGAAATTCTTCTGAGTTAAGTCAGTTCGTCTACGGGGGATCGGCCTCGATGATTTGCTTACAGCATCACGACCCTTCGAGCTATCGAGACGCGGTCTTCTGCGTCTTGTTCGCGCCGGCGAGAGGAAGCGTACGCTTCAAACCGCATGCCGATATTCGCAGTATCTCCGTATCTGAAATTTTGCAAAATGCTGCACAATTTGCGGAAAGGTATCCGTCAGTCAACGAAAACTACACGGTAGATAACACCCTTTCAAGTTGGACTTAACCCTAGGTTTTCATTTTTTGATACAATTGTCTGAACAAAATAAAACCTATGCCATTCTGAAGGATATACATAATGTACAAACAATTATACTTACTTTATTATGACAGTGCATTAGAACGTTTCTTAGAACGTTTTTAACTTTTGAAATAAGCTGACTGTGTGAACGATTTAAGAGGTAGTCGACCTTATACTGATCTCTATAGACTTTGTGGGAGAAATGGTATAATTTCACAAACATATGTTTATTTTTAAGTAAGCAACATGTTTCGCCACTAAATAATATAAATACATGTATGAGATGTATATAACACCGATTCTATGAGAGATTTTGTAAGAAATGCTTGAAATTCGACTAAGTAAATTGAGTTAATCTACGGGGGATCGCCATGTGTAGTTTGCTTACAGCATCACGACCGTTCGAGCTATCGAGACGCGGTCTTCTGCGTCTTGTTCGCGCCGGCGAGAGGAAGCGTACGCTTCAAACCGCATGCCGATATTCGCAGTATCTCCGAATCTGAAATTTTGCAAAATTTACTCCCGCCGCTTACCCGCGCTTATTCGTAATTTTGCTATAGAATCACGACCGTTCGTGCTATCGAGACGCGGTCTTCAGCGTCGTGTTCGCTCTGCCGAGAGGAAGCGTACTCTTCAAACCGCATCCCGATATTCGCAGCGAAACCGATTGCGTGAGAGATTTTGTAAGAAATGCTTGAAATTCTTCCGAGTTAAGTCAGTTCGTCTACGGGGGATCGGCCTCGATGATTTGCTTACAGCATCACGACCCTTCGAGCTATCGAGACGCGGTCTTCTGCGTCTTGTTCGCGCCGGCGAGAGGAAGCGTACGCTTCAAACCGCATGCCGATATTCGCAGTATCTCCGAATCTGAAATTTTGCAAAATTTACTCCCGCCGCTTACCCGCGCTTATTCGTAATTTTGCTATAGAATCACGACCGTTCGTGCTATCGAGACGCGGTCTTCTGCGTCTTGTTCGCGCCGCCGAGAGGAAGCATACTCTTCAAACCGCATGCCGATATTCGCAGCGAAACCGATTGCGTGAGAGATTTGGTATCTCCGAATCTGTAATTTGCAGGTAAAATCAGGGAGTAACTATGACTCTCGACAGGTCGCCAAATGCCTCGTCGTCTAATTAGTGAAGCGCATGAATGTATGATTTGCTTACAGCATCACGACCGTTCGTGCTATCGAGACGCGGTCTTCAGCGTCGTGTTCGCTCTGCCGAGAGGAAGCGTACTCTTCAAACCGCATCCCGATATTCGCAGCGAAACCGATTGCGTGAGAGATTTTGTAAGAAATGCTTGAAATTCTTCTGAGTTAAGTCAGTTCGTCTACGGGGGATCGGCCTCGATGATTTGCTTACAGCATCACGACCCTTCGAGCTATCGAGACGCGGTCTTCTGCGTCTTGTTCGCGCCGGCGAGAGGAAGCGTACGCTTCAAACCGCATGCCGATATTCGCAGTATCTCCGAATCTGAAATTTTGCAAAATTTACTCCCGCCGCTTACCCGCGCTTATTCGTAATTTTGCTATAGAATCACGACCGTTCGTGCTATCGAGACGCGGTCTTCTGCGTCTTGTTCGCGCCGCCGAGAGGAAGCATACTCTTCAAACCGCATGCCGATATTCGCAGCGAAACCGATTGCGTGAGAGATTTGGTATCTCCGAATCTGTAATTTGCAGGTAAAATCAGGGAGTAACTATGACTCTCGACAGGTCGCCAAATGCCTCGTCGTCTAATTAGTGAAGCGCATGAATGTATGATTTGCTTACAGCATCACGACCGTTCGTGCTATCGAGACGCGGTCTTCAGCGTCGTGTTCGCTCTGCCGAGAGGAAGCGTACTCTTCAAACCGCATCCCGATATTCGCAGCGAAACCGATTGCGTGAGAGATTTTGTAAGAAATGCTTGAAATTCTTCTGAGTTAAGTCAGTTCGTCTACGGGGGATCGGCCTCGATGATTTGCTTACAGCATCACGACCCTTCGAGCTATCGAGACGCGGTCTTCTGCGTCTTGTTCGCGCCGGCGAGAGGAAGCGTACGCTTCAAACCGCATGCCGATATTCGCAGTATCTCCGAATCTGAAATTTTGCAAAATTTACTCCCGCCGCTTACCCGCGCTTATTCGTAATTTTGCTATAGAATCACGACCGTTCGTGCTATCGAGACGCGGTCTTCTGCGTCTTGTTCGCGCCGCCGAGAGGAAGCATACTCTTCAAACCGCATGCCGATATTCGCAGCGAAACCGATTGCGTGAGAGATTTGGTATCTCCGAATCTGTAATTTGCAGGTAAAATCAGGGAGTAACTATGACTCTCGACAGGTCGCCAAATGCCTCGTCGTCTAATTAGTGAAGCGCATGAATGTATGATTTGCTTACAGCATCACGACCGTTCGTGCTATCGAGACGCGGTCTTCAGCGTCGTGTTCGCTCTGCCGAGAGGAAGCGTACTCTTCAAACCGCATCCCGATATTCGCAGCGAAACCGATTGCGTGAGAGATTTTGTAAGAAATGCTTGAAATTCTTCTGAGTTAAGTCAGTTCGTCTACGGGGGATCGGCCTCGATGATTTGCTTACAGCATCACGACCCTTCGAGCTATCGAGACGCGGTCTTCTGCGTCTTGTTCGCGCCGGCGAGAGGAAGCGTACGCTTCAAACCGCATGCCGATATTCGCAGTATCTCCGTATCTGAAATTTTGCAAAATGCTGCACAATTTGCGGAAAGGTATCCGTCAGTCAACGAAAACTACACGGTAGATAACACCCTTTCAAGTTGGACTTAACCCTAGGTTTTCATTTTTTGATACAATTGTCTGAACAAAATAAAACCTATGCCATTCTGAAGGATATACATAATGTACAAACAATTATACTTACTTTATTATGACAGTGCATTAGAACGTTTCTTAGAACGTTTTTAACTTTTGAAATAAGCTGACTGTGTGAACGATTTAAGAGGTAGTCGACCTTATACTGATCTCTATAGACTTTGTGGGAGAAATGGTGTAATTTCACAAACATATGTTTATTTTTAAGTAAGCAACATGTTTCGCCACTAAATAATATAAATACATGTATGAGATGTATATAACACCGATTCTATGAGAGATTTTGTAAGAAATGCTTGAAATTCGACTAAGTAAATTGAGTTAATCTACGGGGGATCGCCATGTGTAGTTTGCTTACAGCATCACGACCGTTCGAGCTATCGAGACGCGGTCTTCTGCGTCTTGTTCGCGCCGGCGAGAGGAAGCGTACGCTTCAAACCGCATGCCGATATTCGCAGTATCTCCGAATCTGAAATTTTGCAAAATTTACTCCCGCCGCTTACCCGCGCTTATTCGTAATTTTGCTATAGAATCACGACCGTTCGTGCTATCGAGACGCGGTCTTCAGCGTCGTGTTCGCTCTGCCGAGAGGAAGCGTACTCTTCAAACCGCATCCCGATATTCGCAGCGAAACCGATTGCGTGAGAGATTTTGTAAGAAATGCTTGAAATTCTTCCGAGTTAAGTCAGTTCGTCTACGGGGGATCGGCCTCGATGATTTGCTTACAGCATCACGACCCTTCGAGCTATCGAGACGCGGTCTTCTGCGTCTTGTTCGCGCCGGCGAGAGGAAGCGTACGCTTCAAACCGCATGCCGATATTCGCAGTATCTCCGAATCTGAAATTTTGCAAAATTTACTCCCGCCGCTTACCCGCGCTTATTCGTAATTTTGCTATAGAATCACGACCGTTCGTGCTATCGAGACGCGGTCTTCTGCGTCTTGTTCGCGCCGCCGAGAGGAAGCATACTCTTCAAACCGCATGCCGATATTCGCAGCGAAACCGATTGCGTGAGAGATTTGGTATCTCCGAATCTGTAATTTGCAGGTAAAATCAGGGAGTAACTATGACTCTCGACAGGTCGCCAAATGCCTCGTCGTCTAATTAGTGAAGCGCATGAATGTATGATTTGCTTACAGCATCACGACCGTTCGTGCTATCGAGACGCGGTCTTCAGCGTCGTGTTCGCTCTGCCGAGAGGAAGCGTACTCTTCAAACCGCATCCCGATATTCGCAGCGAAACCGATTGCGTGAGAGATTTTGTAAGAAATGCTTGAAATTCTTCTGAGTTAAGTCAGTTCGTCTACGGGGGATCGGCCTCGATGATTTGCTTACAGCATCACGACCCTTCGAGCTATCGAGACGCGGTCTTCTGCGTCTTGTTCGCGCCGGCGAGAGGAAGCGTACGCTTCAAACCGCATGCCGATATTCGCAGTATCTCCGAATCTGAAATTTTGCAAAATTTACTCCCGCCGCTTACCCGCGCTTATTCGTAATTTTGCTATAGAATCACGACCGTTCGTGCTATCGAGACGCGGTCTTCTGCGTCTTGTTCGCGCCGCCGAGAGGAAGCATACTCTTCAAACCGCATGCCGATATTCGCAGCGAAACCGATTGCGTGAGAGATTTGGTATCTCCGAATCTGTAATTTGCAGGTAAAATCAGGGAGTAACTATGACTCTCGACAGGTCGCCAAATGCCTCGTCGTCTAATTAGTGAAGCGCATGAATGTATGATTTGCTTACAGCATCACGACCGTTCGTGCTATCGAGACGCGGTCTTCAGCGTCGTGTTCGCTCTGCCGAGAGGAAGCGTACTCTTCAAACCGCATCCCGATATTCGCAGCGAAACCGATTGCGTGAGAGATTTTGTAAGAAATGCTTGAAATTCTTCTGAGTTAAGTCAGTTCGTCTACGGGGGATCGGCCTCGATGATTTGCTTACAGCATCACGACCCTTCGAGCTATCGAGACGCGGTCTTCTGCGTCTTGTTCGCGCCGGCGAGAGGAAGCGTACGCTTCAAACCGCATGCCGATATTCGCAGTATCTCCGTATCTGAAATTTTGCAAAATGCTGCACAATTTGCGGAAAGGTATCCGTCAGTCAACGAAAACTACACGGTAGATAACACCCTTTCAAGTTGGACTTAACCCTAGGTTTTCATTTTTTGATACAATTGTCTGAACAAAATAAAACCTATGCCATTCTGAAGGATATACATAATGTACAAACAATTATACTTACTTTATTATGACAGTGCATTAGAACGTTTCTTAGAACGTTTTTAACTTTTGAAATAAGCTGACTGTGTGAACGATTTAAGAGGTAGTCGACCTTATACTGATCTCTATAGACTTTGTGGGAGAAATGGTATAATTTCACAAACATATGTTTATTTTTAAGTAAGCAACATGTTTCGCCACTAAATAATATAAATACATGTATGAGATGTATATAACACCGATTCTATGAGAGATTTTGTAAGAAATGCTTGAAATTCGACTAAGTAAATTGAGTTAATCTACGGGGGATCGCCATGTGTAGTTTGCTTACAGCATCACGACCCTTCGAGCTATCGAGACGCGGTCTTCTGCGTCTTGTTCGCGCCGGCGAGAGGAAGCGTACGCTTCAAACCGCATGCCGATATTCGCAGTATCTCCGAATCTGAAATTTTGCAAAATTTACTCCCGCCGCTTACCCGCGCTTATTCGTAATTTTGCTATAGAATCACGACCGTTCGTGCTATCGAGACGCGGTCTTCTGCGTCTTGTTCGCGCCGCCGAGAGGAAGCATACTCTTCAAACCGCATGCCGATATTCGCAGCGAAACCGATTGCGTGAGAGATTTGGTATCTCCGAATCTGTAATTTGCAGGTAAAATCAGGGAGTAACTATGACTCTCGACAGGTCGCCAAATGCCTCGTCGTCTAATTAGTGAAGCGCATGAATGTATGATTTGCTTACAGCATCACGACCGTTCGTGCTATCGAGACGCGGTCTTCAGCGTCGTGTTCGCTCTGCCGAGAGGAAGCGTACTCTTCAAACCGCATCCCGATATTCGCAGCGAAACCGATTGCGTGAGAGATTTTGTAAGAAATGCTTGAAATTCTTCTGAGTTAAGTCAGTTCGTCTACGGGGGATCGGCCTCGATGATTTGCTTACAGCATCACGACCCTTCGAGCTATCGAGACGCGGTCTTCTGCGTCTTGTTCGCGCCGGCGAGAGGAAGCGTACGCTTCAAACCGCATGCCGATATTCGCAGTATCTCCGAATCTGAAATTTTGCAAAATTTACTCCCGCCGCTTACCCGCGCTTATTCGTAATTTTGCTATAGAATCACGACCGTTCGTGCTATCGAGACGCGGTCTTCTGCGTCTTGTTCGCGCCGCCGAGAGGAAGCATACTCTTCAAACCGCATGCCGATATTCGCAGCGAAACCGATTGCGTGAGAGATTTGGTATCTCCGAATCTGTAATTTGCAGGTAAAATCAGGGAGTAACTATGACTCTCGACAGGTCGCCAAATGCCTCGTCGTCTAATTAGTGAAGCGCATGAATGTATGATTTGCTTACAGCATCACGACCGTTCGTGCTATCGAGACGCGGTCTTCAGCGTCGTGTTCGCTCTGCCGAGAGGAAGCGTACTCTTCAAACCGCATCCCGATATTCGCAGCGAAACCGATTGCGTGAGAGATTTTGTAAGAAATGCTTGAAATTCTTCTGAGTTAAGTCAGTTCGTCTACGGGGGATCGGCCTCGATGATTTGCTTACAGCATCACGACCCTTCGAGCTATCGAGACGCGGTCTTCTGCGTCTTGTTCGCGCCGGCGAGAGGAAGCGTACGCTTCAAACCGCATGCCGATATTCGCAGTATCTCCGTATCTGAAATTTTGCAAAATGCTGCACAATTTGCGGAAAGGTATCCGTCAGTCAACGAAAACTACACGGTAGATAACACCCTTTCAAGTTGGACTTAACCCTAGGTTTTCATTTTTTGATACAATTGTCTGAACAAAATAAAACCTATGCCATTCTGAAGGATATACATAATGTACAAACAATTATACTTACTTTATTATGACAGTGCATTAGAACGTTTCTTAGAACGTTTTTAACTTTTGAAATAAGCTGACTGTGTGAACGATTTAAGAGGTAGTCGACCTTATACTGATCTCTATAGACTTTGTGGGAGAAATGGTATAATTTCACAAACATATGTTTATTTTTAAGTAAGCAACATGTTTCGCCACTAAATAATATAAATACATGTATGAGATGTATATAACACCGATTCTATGAGAGATTTTGTAAGAAATGCTTGAAATTCGACTAAGTAAATTGAGTTAATCTACGGGGGATCGCCATGTGTAGTTTGCTTACAGCATCACGACCGTTCGAGCTATCGAGACGCGGTCTTCTGCGTCTTGTTCGCGCCGGCGAGAGGAAGCGTACGCTTCAAACCGCATGCCGATATTCGCAGTATCTCCGAATCTGAAATTTTGCAAAATTTACTCCCGCCGCTTACCCGCGCTTATTCGTAATTTTCCTATAGAATCACGACCGTTCGTGCTATCGAGACGCGGTCTTCAGCGTCGTGTTCGCTCTGCCGAGAGGAAGCGTACTCTTCAAACCGCATCCCGATATTCGCAGCGAAACCGATTGCGTGAGAGATTTTGTAAGAAATGCTTGAAATTCTTCCGAGTTAAGTCAGTTCGTCTACGGGGGATCGGCCTCGATGATTTGCTTACAGCATCACGACCCTTCGAGCTATCGAGACGCGGTCTTCTGCGTCTTGTTCGCGCCGGCGAGAGGAAGCGTACGCTTCAAACCGCATGCCGATATTCGCAGTATCTCCGAATCTGAAATTTTGCAAAATTTACTCCCGCCGCTTACCCGCGCTTATTCGTAATTTTGCTATAGAATCACGACCGTTCGTGCTATCGAGACGCGGTCTTCAGCGTCGTGTTCGCTCTGCCGAGAGGAAGCGTACTCTTCAAACCGCATCCCGATATTCGCAGCGAAACCGATTGCGTGAGAGATTTTGTAAGAAATGCTTGAAATTCTTCTGAGTTAAGTCAGTTCGTCTACGGGGGATCGGCCTCGATGATTTGCTTACAGCATCACGACCCTTCGAGCTATCGAGACGCGGTCTTCTGCGTCTTGTTCGCGCCGGCGAGAGGAAGCGTACGCTTCAAACCGCATGCCGATATTCGCAGTATCTCCGAATCTGAAATTTTGCAAAATTTACTCCCGCCGCTTACCCGCGCTTATTCGTAATTTTGCTATAGAATCACGACCGTTCGTGCTATCGAGACGCGGTCTTCTGCGTCTTGTTCGCGCCGCCGAGAGGAAGCATACTCTTCAAACCGCATGCCGATATTCGCAGCGAAACCGATTGCGTGAGAGATTTGGTATCTCCGAATCTGTAATTTGCAGGTAAAATCAGGGAGTAACTATGACTCTCGACAGGTCGCCAAATGCCTCGTCGTCTAATTAGTGAAGCGCATGAATGTATGATTTGCTTACAGCATCACGACCGTTCGTGCTATCGAGACGCGGTCTTCAGCGTCGTGTTCGCTCTGCCGAGAGGAAGCGTACTCTTCAAACCGCATCCCGATATTCGCAGCGAAACCGATTGCGTGAGAGATTTTGTAAGAAATGCTTGAAATTCTTCTGAGTTAAGTCAGTTCGTCTACGGGGGATCGGCCTCGATGATTTGCTTACAGCATCACGACCCTTCGAGCTATCGAGACGCGGTCTTCTGCGTCTTGTTCGCGCCGGCGAGAGGAAGCGTACGCTTCAAACCGCATGCCGATATTCGCAGTATCTCCGAATCTGAAATTTTGCAAAATTTACTCCCGCCGCTTACCCGCGCTTATTCGTAATTTTGCTATAGAATCACGACCGTTCGTGCTATCGAGACGCGGTCTTCTGCGTCTTGTTCGCGCCGCCGAGAGGAAGCATACTCTTCAAACCGCATGCCGATATTCGCAGCGAAACCGATTGCGTGAGAGATTTGGTATCTCCGAATCTGTAATTTGCAGGTAAAATCAGGGAGTAACTATGACTCTCGACAGGTCGCCAAATGCCTCGTCGTCTAATTAGTGAAGCGCATGAATGTATGATTTGCTTACAGCATCACGACCGTTCGTGCTATCGAGACGCGGTCTTCAGCGTCGTGTTCGCTCTGCCGAGAGGAAGCGTACTCTTCAAACCGCATCCCGATATTCGCAGCGAAACCGATTGCGTGAGAGATTTTGTAAG
The DNA here is from genome assembly GCA_963995525.1 of Escarpia spicata. Taxonomy (NCBI): domain Eukaryota; kingdom Metazoa; phylum Annelida; class Polychaeta; order Sabellida; family Siboglinidae; genus Escarpia; species Escarpia spicata. Next base: position 22,484 of record CAXEFP010001205.1, read on the forward strand.
AAATGCTTGAAATTCTTCTGAGTTAAGTCAGTTCGTCTACGGGGGATCGGCCTCGATGATTTGCTTACAGCATCACGACCCTTCGAGCTATCGAGACGCGGTCTTCTGCGTCTTGTTCGCGCCGGCGAGAGGAAGCGTACGCTTCAAACCGCATGCCGATATTCGCAGTATCTCCGTATCTGAAATTTTGCAAAATGCTGCACAATTTGCGGAAAGGTATCCGTCAGTCAACGAAAACTACACGGTAGATAACACCCTTTCAAGTTGGACTTAACCCTAGGTTTTCATTTTTTGATACAATTGTCTGAACAAAATAAAACCTATGCCATTCTGAAGGATATACATAATGTACAAACAATTATACTTACTTTATTATGACAGTGCATTAGAACGTTTCTTAGAACGTTTTTAACTTTTGAAATAAGCTGACTGTGTGAACGATTTAAGAGGTAGTCGACCTTATACTGATCTCTATAGACTTTGTGGGAGAAATGGTGTAATTTCACAAACATATGTTTATTTTTAAGTAAGCAACATGTTTCGCCACTAAATAATATAAATACATGTATGAGATGTATATAACACCGATTCTATGAGAGATTTTGTAAGAAATGCTTGAAATTCGACTAAGTAAATTGAGTTAATCTACGGGGGATCGCCATGTGTAGTTTGCTTACAGCATCACGACCGTTCGAGCTATCGAGACGCGGTCTTCTGCGTCTTGTTCGCGCCGGCGAGAGGAAGCGTACGCTTCAAACCGCATGCCGATATTCGCAGTATCTCCGAATCTGAAATTTTGCAAAATTTACTCCCGCCGCTTACCCGCGCTTATTCGTAATTTTGCTATAGAATCACGACCGTTCGTGCTATCGAGACGCGGTCTTCAGCGTCGTGTTCGCTCTGCCGAGAGGAAGCGTACTCTTCAAACCGCATCCCGATATTCGCAGCGAAACCGATTGCGTGAGAGATTTTGTAAGAAATGCTTGAAATTCTTCCGAGTTAAGTCAGTTCGTCTACGGGGGATCGGCCTCGATGATTTGCTTACAGCATCACGACCCTTCGAGCTATCGAGACGCGGTCTTCTGCGTCTTGTTCGCGCCGGCGAGAGGAAGCGTACGCTTCAAACCGCATGCCGATATTCGCAGTATCTCCGAATCTGAAATTTTGCAAAATTTACTCCCGCCGCTTACCCGCGCTTATTCGTAATTTTGCTATAGAATCACGACCGTTCGTGCTATCGAGACGCGGTCTTCTGCGTCTTGTTCGCGCCGCCGAGAGGAAGCATACTCTTCAAACCGCATGCCGATATTCGCAGCGAAACCGATTGCGTGAGAGATTTGGTATCTCCGAATCTGTAATTTGCAGGTAAAATCAGGGAGTAACTATGACTCTCGACAGGTCGCCAAATGCCTCGTCGTCTAATTAGTGAAGCGCATGAATGTATGATTTGCTTACAGCATCACGACCGTTCGTGCTATCGAGACGCGGTCTTCAGCGTCGTGTTCGCTCTGCCGAGAGGAAGCGTACTCTTCAAACCGCATCCCGATATTCGCAGCGAAACCGATTGCGTGAGAGATTTTGTAAGAAATGCTTGAAATTCTTCTGAGTTAAGTCAGTTCGTCTACGGGGGATCGGCCTCGATGATTTGCTTACAGCATCACGACCCTTCGAGCTATCGAGACGCGGTCTTCTGCGTCTTGTTCGCGCCGGCGAGAGGAAGCGTACGCTTCAAACCGCATGCCGATATTCGCAGTATCTCCGAATCTGAAATTTTGCAAAATTTACTCCCGCCGCTTACCCGCGCTTATTCGTAATTTTGCTATAGAATCACGACCGTTCGTGCTATCGAGACGCGGTCTTCTGCGTCTTGTTCGCGCCGCCGAGAGGAAGCATACTCTTCAAACCGCATGCCGATATTCGCAGCGAAACCGATTGCGTGAGAGATTTGGTATCTCCGAATCTGTAATTTGCAGGTAAAATCAGGGAGTAACTATGACTCTCGACAGGTCGCCAAATGCCTCGTCGTCTAATTAGTGAAGCGCATGAATGTATGATTTGCTTACAGCATCACGACCGTTCGTGCTATCGAGACGCGGTCTTCAGCGTCGTGTTCGCTCTGCCGAGAGGAAGCGTACTCTTCAAACCGCATCCCGATATTCGCAGCGAAACCGATTGCGTGAGAGATTTTGTAAGAAATGCTTGAAATTCTTCTGAGTTAAGTCAGTTCGTCTACGGGGGATCGGCCTCGATGATTTGCTTACAGCATCACGACCCTTCGAGCTATCGAGACGCGGTCTTCTGCGTCTTGTTCGCGCCGGCGAGAGGAAGCGTACGCTTCAAACCGCATGCCGATATTCGCAGTATCTCCGTATCTGAAATTTTGCAAAATGCTGCACAATTTGCGGAAAGGTATCCGTCAGTCAACGAAAACTACACGGTAGATAACACCCTTTCAAGTTGGACTTAACCCTAGGTTTTCATTTTTTGATACAATTGTCTGAACAAAATAAAACCTATGCCATTCTGAAGGATATACATAATGTACAAACAATTATACTTACTTTATTATGACAGTGCATTAGAACGTTTCTTAGAACGTTTTTAACTTTTGAAATAAGCTGACTGTGTGAACGATTTAAGAGGTAGTCGACCTTATACTGATCTCTATAGACTTTGTGGGAGAAATGGTATAATTTCACAAACATATGTTTATTTTTAAGTAAGCAACATGTTTCGCCACTAAATAATATAAATACATGTATGAGATGTATATAACACCGATTCTATGAGAGATTTTGTAAGAAATGCTTGAAATTCGACTAAGTAAATTGAGTTAATCTACGGGGGATCGCCATGTGTAGTTTGCTTACAGCATCACGACCCTTCGAGCTATCGAGACGCGGTCTTCTGCGTCTTGTTCGCGCCGGCGAGAGGAAGCGTACGCTTCAAACCGCATGCCGATATTCGCAGTATCTCCGAATCTGAAATTTTGCAAAATTTACTCCCGCCGCTTACCCGCGCTTATTCGTAATTTTGCTATAGAATCACGACCGTTCGTGCTATCGAGACGCGGTCTTCTGCGTCTTGTTCGCGCCGCCGAGAGGAAGCATACTCTTCAAACCGCATGCCGATATTCGCAGCGAAACCGATTGCGTGAGAGATTTGGTATCTCCGAATCTGTAATTTGCAGGTAAAATCAGGGAGTAACTATGACTCTCGACAGGTCGCCAAATGCCTCGTCGTCTAATTAGTGAAGCGCATGAATGTATGATTTGCTTACAGCATCACGACCGTTCGTGCTATCGAGACGCGGTCTTCAGCGTCGTGTTCGCTCTGCCGAGAGGAAGCGTACTCTTCAAACCGCATCCCGATATTCGCAGCGAAACCGATTGCGTGAGAGATTTTGTAAGAAATGCTTGAAATTCTTCTGAGTTAAGTCAGTTCGTCTACGGGGGATCGGCCTCGATGATTTGCTTACAGCATCACGACCCTTCGAGCTATCGAGACGCGGTCTTCTGCGTCTTGTTCGCGCCGGCGAGAGGAAGCGTACGCTTCAAACCGCATGCCGATATTCGCAGTATCTCCGAATCTGAAATTTTGCAAAATTTACTCCCGCCGCTTACCCGCGCTTATTCGTAATTTTGCTATAGAATCACGACCGTTCGTGCTATCGAGACGCGGTCTTCTGCGTCTTGTTCGCGCCGCCGAGAGGAAGCATACTCTTCAAACCGCATGCCGATATTCGCAGCGAAACCGATTGCGTGAGAGATTTGGTATCTCCGAATCTGTAATTTGCAGGTAAAATCAGGGAGTAACTATGACTCTCGACAGGTCGCCAAATGCCTCGTCGTCTAATTAGTGAAGCGCATGAATGTATGATTTGCTTACAGCATCACGACCGTTCGTGCTATCGAGACGCGGTCTTCAGCGTCGTGTTCGCTCTGCCGAGAGGAAGCGTACTCTTCAAACCGCATCCCGATATTCGCAGCGAAACCGATTGCGTGAGAGATTTTGTAAGAAATGCTTGAAATTCTTCTGAGTTAAGTCAGTTCGTCTACGGGGGATCGGCCTCGATGATTTGCTTACAGCATCACGACCCTTCGAGCTATCGAGACGCGGTCTTCTGCGTCTTGTTCGCGCCGGCGAGAGGAAGCGTACGCTTCAAACCGCATGCCGATATTCGCAGTATCTCCGTATCTGAAATTTTGCAAAATGCTGCACAATTTGCGGAAAGGTATCCGTCAGTCAACGAAAACTACACGGTAGATAACACCCTTTCAAGTTGGACTTAACCCTAGGTTTTCATTTTTTGATACAATTGTCTGAACAAAATAAAACCTATGCCATTCTGAAGGATATACATAATGTACAAACAATTATACTTACTTTATTATGACAGTGCATTAGAACGTTTCTTAGAACGTTTTTAACTTTTGAAATAAGCTGACTGTGTGAACGATTTAAGAGGTAGTCGACCTTATACTGATCTCTATAGACTTTGTGGGAGAAATGGTATAATTTCACAAACATATGTTTATTTTTAAGTAAGCAACATGTTTCGCCACTAAATAATATAAATACATGTATGAGATGTATATAACACCGATTCTATGAGAGATTTTGTAAGAAATGCTTGAAATTCGACTAAGTAAATTGAGTTAATCTACGGGGGATCGCCATGTGTAGTTTGCTTACAGCATCACGACCGTTCGAGCTATCGAGACGCGGTCTTCTGCGTCTTGTTCGCGCCGGCGAGAGGAAGCGTACGCTTCAAACCGCATGCCGATATTCGCAGTATCTCCGAATCTGAAATTTTGCAAAATTTACTCCCGCCGCTTACCCGCGCTTATTCGTAATTTTCCTATAGAATCACGACCGTTCGTGCTATCGAGACGCGGTCTTCAGCGTCGTGTTCGCTCTGCCGAGAGGAAGCGTACTCTTCAAACCGCATCCCGATATTCGCAGCGAAACCGATTGCGTGAGAGATTTTGTAAGAAATGCTTGAAATTCTTCCGAGTTAAGTCAGTTCGTCTACGGGGGATCGGCCTCGATGATTTGCTTACAGCATCACGACCCTTCGAGCTATCGAGACGCGGTCTTCTGCGTCTTGTTCGCGCCGGCGAGAGGAAGCGTACGCTTCAAACCGCATGCCGATATTCGCAGTATCTCCGAATCTGAAATTTTGCAAAATTTACTCCCGCCGCTTACCCGCGCTTATTCGTAATTTTGCTATAGAATCACGACCGTTCGTGCTATCGAGACGCGGTCTTCAGCGTCGTGTTCGCTCTGCCGAGAGGAAGCGTACTCTTCAAACCGCATCCCGATATTCGCAGCGAAACCGATTGCGTGAGAGATTTTGTAAGAAATGCTTGAAATTCTTCTGAGTTAAGTCAGTTCGTCTACGGGGGATCGGCCTCGATGATTTGCTTACAGCATCACGACCCTTCGAGCTATCGAGACGCGGTCTTCTGCGTCTTGTTCGCGCCGGCGAGAGGAAGCGTACGCTTCAAACCGCATGCCGATATTCGCAGTATCTCCGAATCTGAAATTTTGCAAAATTTACTCCCGCCGCTTACCCGCGCTTATTCGTAATTTTGCTATAGAATCACGACCGTTCGTGCTATCGAGACGCGGTCTTCTGCGTCTTGTTCGCGCCGCCGAGAGGAAGCATACTCTTCAAACCGCATGCCGATATTCGCAGCGAAACCGATTGCGTGAGAGATTTGGTATCTCCGAATCTGTAATTTGCAGGTAAAATCAGGGAGTAACTATGACTCTCGACAGGTCGCCAAATGCCTCGTCGTCTAATTAGTGAAGCGCATGAATGTATGATTTGCTTACAGCATCACGACCGTTCGTGCTATCGAGACGCGGTCTTCAGCGTCGTGTTCGCTCTGCCGAGAGGAAGCGTACTCTTCAAACCGCATCCCGATATTCGCAGCGAAACCGATTGCGTGAGAGATTTTGTAAGAAATGCTTGAAATTCTTCTGAGTTAAGTCAGTTCGTCTACGGGGGATCGGCCTCGATGATTTGCTTACAGCATCACGACCCTTCGAGCTATCGAGACGCGGTCTTCTGCGTCTTGTTCGCGCCGGCGAGAGGAAGCGTACGCTTCAAACCGCATGCCGATATTCGCAGTATCTCCGAATCTGAAATTTTGCAAAATTTACTCCCGCCGCTTACCCGCGCTTATTCGTAATTTTGCTATAGAATCACGACCGTTCGTGCTATCGAGACGCGGTCTTCTGCGTCTTGTTCGCGCCGCCGAGAGGAAGCATACTCTTCAAACCGCATGCCGATATTCGCAGCGAAACCGATTGCGTGAGAGATTTGGTATCTCCGAATCTGTAATTTGCAGGTAAAATCAGGGAGTAACTATGACTCTCGACAGGTCGCCAAATGCCTCGTCGTCTAATTAGTGAAGCGCATGAATGTATGATTTGCTTACAGCATCACGACCGTTCGTGCTATCGAGACGCGGTCTTCAGCGTCGTGTTCGCTCTGCCGAGAGGAAGCGTACTCTTCAAACCGCATCCCGATATTCGCAGCGAAACCGATTGCGTGAGAGATTTTGTAAGAAATGCTTGAAATTCTTCTGAGTTAAGTCAGTTCGTCTACGGGGGATCGGCCTCGATGATTTGCTTACAGCATCACGACCCTTCGAGCTATCGAGACGCGGTCTTCTGCGTCTTGTTCGCGCCGGCGAGAGGAAGCGTACGCTTCAAACCGCATGCCGATATTCGCAGTATCTCCGTATCTGAAATTTTGCAAAATGCTGCACAATTTGCGGAAAGGTATCCGTCAGTCAACGAAAACTACACGGTAGATAACACCCTTTCAAGTTGGACTTAACCCTAGGTTTTCATTTTTTGATACAATTGTCTGAACAAAATAAAACCTATGCCATTCTGAAGGATATACATAATGTACAAACAATTATACTTACTTTATTATGACAGTGCATTAGAACGTTTCTTAGAACGTTTTTAACTTTTGAAATAAGCTGACTGTGTGAACGATTTAAGAGGTAGTCGACCTTATACTGATCTCTATAGACTTTGTGGGAGAAATGGTATAATTTCACAAACATATGTTTATTTTTAAGTAAGCAACATGTTTCGCCACTAAATAATATAAATACATGTATGAGATGTATATAACACCGATTCTATGAGAGATTTTGTAAGAAATGCTTGAAATTCGACTAAGTAAATTGAGTTAATCTACGGGGGATCGCCATGTGTAGTTTGCTTACAGCATCACGACCGTTCGAGCTATCGAGACGCGGTCTTCTGCGTCTTGTTCGCGCCGGCGAGAGGAAGCGTACGCTTCAAACCGCATGCCGATATTCGCAGTATCTCCGAATCTGAAATTTTGCAAAATTTACTCCCGCCGCTTACCCGCGCTTATTCGTAATTTTGCTATAGAATCACGACCGTTCGTGCTATCGAGACGCGGTCTTCAGCGTCGTGTTCGCTCTGCCGAGAGGAAGCGTACTCTTCAAACCGCATCCCGATATTCGCAGCGAAACCGATTGCGTGAGAGATTTTGTAAGAAATGCTTGAAATTCTTCCGAGTTAAGTCAGTTCGTCTACGGGGGATCGGCCTCGATGATTTGCTTACAGCATCACGACCCTTCGAGCTATCGAGACGCGGTCTTCTGCGTCTTGTTCGCGCCGGCGAGAGGAAGCGTACGCTTCAAACCGCATGCCGATATTCGCAGTATCTCCGAATCTGAAATTTTGCAAAATTTACTCCCGCCGCTTACCCGCGCTTATTCGTAATTTTGCTATAGAATCACGACCGTTCGTGCTATCGAGACGCGGTCTTCAGCGTCGTGTTCGCTCTGCCGAGAGGAAGCGTACTCTTCAAACCGCATCCCGATATTCGCAGCGAAACCGATTGCGTGAGAGATTTTGTAAGAAATGCTTGAAATTCTTCTGAGTTAAGTCAGTTCGTCTACGGGGGATCGGCCTCGATGATTTGCTTACAGCATCACGACCCTTCGAGCTATCGAGACGCGGTCTTCTGCGTCTTGTTCGCGCCGGCGAGAGGAAGCGTACGCTTCAAACCGCATGCCGATATTCGCAGTATCTCCGAATCTGAAATTTTGCAAAATTTACTCCCGCCGCTTACCCGCGCTTATTCGTAATTTTGCTATAGAATCACGACCGTTCGTGCTATCGAGACGCGGTCTTCTGCGTCTTGTTCGCGCCGCCGAGAGGAAGCATACTCTTCAAACCGCATGCCGATATTCGCAGCGAAACCGATTGCGTGAGAGATTTGGTATCTCCGAATCTGTAATTTGCAGGTAAAATCAGGGAGTAACTATGACTCTCGACAGGTCGCCAAATGCCTCGTCGTCTAATTAGTGAAGCGCATGAATGTATGATTTGCTTACAGCATCACGACCGTTCGTGCTATCGAGACGCGGTCTTCAGCGTCGTGTTCGCTCTGCCGAGAGGAAGCGTACTCTTCAAACCGCATCCCGATATTCGCAGCGAAACCGATTGCGTGAGAGATTTTGTAAGAAATGCTTGAAATTCTTCTGAGTTAAGTCAGTTCGTCTACGGGGGATCGGCCTCGATGATTTGCTTACAGCATCACGACCCTTCGAGCTATCGAGACGCGGTCTTCTGCGTCTTGTTCGCGCCGGCGAGAGGAAGCGTACGCTTCAAACCGCATGCCGATATTCGCAGTATCTCCGAATCTGAAATTTTGCAAAATTTACTCCCGCCGCTTACCCGCGCTTATTCGTAATTTTGCTATAGAATCACGACCGTTCGTGCTATCGAGACGCGGTCTTCTGCGTCTTGTTCGCGCCGCCGAGAGGAAGCATACTCTTCAAACCGCATGCCGATATTCGCAGCGAAACCGATTGCGTGAGAGATTTGGTATCTCCGAATCTGTAATTTGCAGGTAAAATCAGGGAGTAACTATGACTCTCGACAGGTCGCCAAATGCCTCGTCGTCTAATTAGTGAAGCGCATGAATGTATGATTTGCTTACAGCATCACGACCGTTCGTGCTATCGAGACGCGGTCTTCAGCGTCGTGTTCGCTCTGCCGAGAGGAAGCGTACTCTTCAAACCGCATCCCGATATTCGCAGCGAAACCGATTGCGTGAGAGATTTTGTAAGAAATGCTTGAAATTCTTCTGAGTTAAGTCAGTTCGTCTACGGGGGATCGGCCTCGATGATTTGCTTACAGCATCACGACCCTTCGAGCTATCGAGACGCGGTCTTCTGCGTCTTGTTCGCGCCGGCGAGAGGAAGCGTACGCTTCAAACCGCATGCCGATATTCGCAGTATCTCCGTATCTGAAATTTTGCAAAATGCTGCACAATTTGCGGAAAGGTATCCGTCAGTCAACGAAAACTACACGGTAGATAACACCCTTTCAAGTTGGACTTAACCCTAGGTTTTCATTTTTTGATACAATTGTCTGAACAAAATAAAACCTATGCCATTCTGAAGGATATACATAATGTACAAACAATTATACTTACTTTATTATGACAGTGCATTAGAACGTTTCTTAGAACGTTTTTAACTTTTGAAATAAGCTGACTGTGTGAACGATTTAAGAGGTAGTCGACCTTATACTGATCTCTATAGACTTTGTGGGAGAAATGGTATAATTTCACAAACATATGTTTATTTTTAAGTAAGCAACATGTTTCGCCACTAAATAATATAAATACATGTATGAGATGTATATAACACCGATTCTATGAGAGATTTTGTAAGAAATGCTTGAAATTCGACTAAGTAAATTGAGTTAATCTACGGGGGATCGCCATGTGTAGTTTGCTTACAGCATCACGACCGTTCGAGCTATCGAGACGCGGTCTTCTGCGTCTTGTTCGCGCCGGCGAGAGGAAGCGTACGCTTCAAACCGCATGCCGATATTCGCAGTATCTCCGAATCTGAAATTTTGCAAAATTTACTCCCGCCGCTTACCCGCGCTTATTCGTAATTTTGCTATAGAATCACGACCGTTCGTGCTATCGAGACGCGGTCTTCAGCGTCGTGTTCGCTCTGCCGAGAGGAAGCGTACTCTTCAAACCGCATCCCGATATTCGCAGCGAAACCGATTGCGTGAGAGATTTTGTAAGAAATGCTTGAAATTCTTCCGAGTTAAGTCAGTTCGTCTACGGGGGATCGGCCTCGATGATTTGCTTACAGCATCACGACCCTTCGAGCTATCGAGACGCGGTCTTCTGCGTCTTGTTCGCGCCGGCGAGAGGAAGCGTACGCTTCAAACCGCATGCCGATATTCGCAGTATCTCCGAATCTGAAATTTTGCAAAATTTACTCCCGCCGCTTACCCGCGCTTATTCGTAATTTTGCTATAGAATCACGACCGTTCGTGCTATCGAGACGCGGTCTTCAGCGTCGTGTTCGCTCTGCCGAGAGGAAGCGTACTCTTCAAACCGCATCCCGATATTCGCAGCGAAACCGATTGCGTGAGAGATTTTGTAAGAAATGCTTGAAATTCTTCTGAGTTAAGTCAGTTCGTCTACGGGGGATCGGCCTCGATGATTTGCTTACAGCATCACGACCCTTCGAGCTATCGAGACGCGGTCTTCTGCGTCTTGTTCGCGCCGGCGAGAGGAAGCGTACGCTTCAAACCGCATGCCGATATTCGCAGTATCTCCGAATCTGAAATTTTGCAAAATTTACTCCCGCCGCTTACCCGCGCTTATTCGTAATTTTGCTATAGAATCACGACCGTTCGTGCTATCGAGACGCGGTCTTCTGCGTCTTGTTCGCGCCGCCGAGAGGAAGCATACTCTTCAAACCGCATGCCGATATTCGCAGCGAAACCGATTGCGTGAGAGATTTGGTATCTCCGAATCTGTAATTTGCAGGTAAAATCAGGGAGTAACTATGACTCTCGACAGGTCGCCAAATGCCTCGTCGTCTAATTAGTGAAGCGCATGAATGTATGATTTGCTTACAGCATCACGACCGTTCGTGCTATCGAGACGCGGTCTTCAGCGTCGTGTTCGCTCTGCCGAGAGGAAGCGTACTCTTCAAACCGCATCCCGATATTCGCAGCGAAACCGATTGCGTGAGAGATTTTGTAAGAAATGCTTGAAATTCTTCCGAGTTAAGTCAGTTCGTCTACGGGGGATCGGCCTCGATGATTTGCTTACAGCATCACGACCCTTCGAGCTATCGAGACGCGGTCTTCTGCGTCTTGTTCGCGCCGGCGAGAGGAAGCGTACGCTTCAAACCGCATGCCGATATTCGCAGTATCTCCGAATCTGAAATTTTGCAAAATTTACTCCCGCCGCTTACCCGCGCTTATTCGTAATTTTGCTATAGAATCACGACCGTTCGTGCTATCGAGACGCGGTCTTCTGCGTCTTGTTCGCGCCGCCGAGAGGAAGCATACTCTTCAAACCGCATGCCGATATTCGCAGCGAAACCGATTGCGTGAGAGATTTGGTATCTCCGAATCTGTAATTTGCAGGTAAAATCAGGGAGTAACTATGACTCTCGACAGGTCGCCAAATGCCTCGTCGTCTAATTAGTGAAGCGCATGAATGTATGATTTGCTTACAGCATCACGACCGTTCGTGCTATCGAGACGCGGTCTTCAGCGTCGTGTTCGCTCTGCCGAGAGGAAGCGTACTCTTCAAACCGCATCCCGATATTCGCAGCGAAACCGATTGCGTGAGAGATTTTGTAAGAAATGCTTGAAATTCTTCTGAGTTAAGTCAGTTCGTCTACGGGGGATCGGCCTCGATGATTTGCTTACAGCATCACGACCCTTCGAGCTATCGAGACGCGGTCTTCTGCGTCTTGTTCGCGCCGGCGAGAGGAAGCGTACGCTTCAAACCGCATGCCGATATTCGCAGTATCTCCGAATCTGAAATTTTGCAAAATTTACTCCCGCCGCTTACCCGCGCTTATTCGTAATTTTGCTATAGAATCACGACCGTTCGTGCTATCGAGACGCGGTCTTCTGCGTCTTGTTCGCGCCGCCGAGAGGAAGCATACTCTTCAAACCGCATGCCGATATTCGCAGCGAAACCGATTGCGTGAGAGATTTGGTATCTCCGAATCTGTAATTTGCAGGTAAAATCAGGGAGTAACTATGACTCTCGACAGGTCGCCAAATGCCTCGTCGTCTAATTAGTGAAGCGCATGAATGTATGATTTGCTTACAGCATCACGACCGTTCGTGCTATCGAGACGCGGTCTTCAGCGTCGTGTTCGCTCTGCCGAGAGGAAGCGTACTCTTCAAACCGCATCCCGATATTCGCAGCGAAACCGATTGCGTGAGAGATTTTGTAAGAAATGCTTGAAATTCTTCTGAGTTAAGTCAGTTCGTCTACGGGGGATCGGCCTCGATGATTTGCTTACAGCATCACGACCCTTCGAGCTATCGAGACGCGGTCTTCTGCGTCTTGTTCGCGCCGGCGAGAGGAAGCGTACGCTTCAAACCGCATGCCGATATTCGCAGTATCTCCGAATCTGAAATTTTGCAAAATTTACTCCCGCCGCTTACCCGCGCTTATTCGTAATTTTGCTATAGAATCACGACCGTTCGTGCTATCGAGACGCGGTCTTCTGCGTCTTGTTCGCGCCGCCGAGAGGAAGCATACTCTTCAAACCGCATGCCGATATTCGCAGCGAAACCGATTGCGTGAGAGATTTGGTATCTCCGAATCTGTAATTTGCAGGTAAAATCAGGGAGTAACTATGACTCTCGACAGGTCGCCAAATGCCTCGTCGTCTAATTAGTGAAGCGCATGAATGTATGATTTGCTTACAGCATCACGACCGTTCGTGCTATCGAGACGCGGTCTTCAGCGTCGTGTTCGCTCTGCCGAGAGGAAGCGTACTCTTCAAACCGCATCCCGATATTCGCAGCGAAACCGATTGCGTGAGAGATTTTGTAAGAAATGCTTGAAATTCTTCTGAGTTAAGTCAGTTCGTCTACGGGGGATCGGCCTCGATGATTTGCTTACAGCATCACGACCCTTCGAGCTATCGAGACGCGGTCTTCTGCGTCTTGTTCGCGCCGGCGAGAGGAAGCGTACGCTTCAAACCGCATGCCGATATTCGCAGTATCTCCGTATCTGAAATTTTGCAAAATGCTGCACAATTTGCGGAAAGGTATCCGTCAGTCAACGAAAACTACACGGTAGATAACACCCTTTCAAGTTGGACTTAACCCTAGGTTTTCATTTTTTGATACAATTGTCTGAACAAAATAAAACCTATGCCATTCTGAAGGATATACATAATGTACAAACAATTATACTTACTTTATTATGACAGTGCATTAGAACGTTTCTTAGAACGTTTTTAACTTTTGAAATAAGCTGACTGTGTGAACGATTTAAGAGGTAGTCGACCTTATACTGATCTCTATAGACTTTGTGGGAGAAATGGTATAATTTCACAAACATATGTTTATTTTTAAGTAAGCAACATGTTTCGCCACTAAATAATATAAATACATGTATGAGATGTATATAACACCGATTCTATGAGAGATTTTGTAAGAAATGCTTGAAATTCGACTAAGTAAATTGAGTTAATCTACGGGGGATCGCCATGTGTAGTTTGCTTACAGCATCACGACCGTTCGAGCTATCGAGACGCGGTCTTCTGCGTCTTGTTCGCGCCGGCGAGAGGAAGCGTACGCTTCAAACCGCATGCCGATATTCGCAGTATCTCCGAATCTGAAATTTTGCAAAATTTACTCCCGCCGCTTACCCGCGCTTATTCGTAATTTTGCTATAGAATCACGACCGTTCGTGCTATCGAGACGCGGTCTTCAGCGTCGTGTTCGCTCTGCCGAGAGGAAGCGTACTCTTCAAACCGCATCCCGATATTCGCAGCGAAACCGATTGCGTGAGAGATTTTGTAAGAAATGCTTGAAATTCTTCCGAGTTAAGTCAGTTCGTCTACGGGGGATCGGCCTCGATGATTTGCTTACAGCATCACGACCCTTCGAGCTATCGAGACGCGGTCTTCTGCGTCTTGTTCGCGCCGGCGAGAGGAAGCGTACGCTTCAAACCGCATGCCGATATTCGCAGTATCTCCGAATCTGAAATTTTGCAAAATTTACTCCCGCCGCTTACCCGCGCTTATTCGTAATTTTGCTATAGAATCACGACCGTTCGTGCTATCGAGACGCGGTCTTCAGCGTCGTGTTCGCTCTGCCGAGAGGAAGCGTACTCTTCAAACCGCATCCCGATATTCGCAGCGAAACCGATTGCGTGAGAGATTTTGTAAGAAATGCTTGAAATTCTTCTGAGTTAAGTCAGTTCGTCTACGGGGGATCGGCCTCGATGATTTGCTTACAGCATCACGACCCTTCGAGCTATCGAGACGCGGTCTTCTGCGTCTTGTTCGCGCCGGCGAGAGGAAGCGTACGCTTCAAACCGCATGCCGATATTCGCAGTATCTCCGAATCTGAAATTTTGCAAAATTTACTCCCGCCGCTTACCCGCGCTTATTCGTAATTTTGCTATAGAATCACGACCGTTCGTGCTATCGAGACGCGGTCTTCTGCGTCTTGTTCGCGCCGCCGAGAGGAAGCATACTCTTCAAACCGCATGCCGATATTCGCAGCGAAACCGATTGCGTGAGAGATTTGGTATCTCCGAATCTGTAATTTGCAGGTAAAATCAGGGAGTAACTATGACTCTCGACAGGTCGCCAAATGCCTCGTCGTCTAATTAGTGAAGCGCATGAATGTATGATTTGCTTACAGCATCACGACCGTTCGTGCTATCGAGACGCGGTCTTCAGCGTCGTGTTCGCTCTGCCGAGAGGAAGCGTACTCTTCAAACCGCATCCCGATATTCGCAGCGAAACCGATTGCGTGAGAGATTTTGTAAGAAATGCTTGAAATTCTTCCGAGTTAAGTCAGTTCGTCTACGGGGGATCGGCCTCGATGATTTGCTTACAGCATCACGACCCTTCGAGCTATCGAGACGCGGTCTTCTGCGTCTTGTTCGCGCCGGCGAGAGGAAGCGTACGCTTCAAACCGCATGCCGATATTCGCAGTATCTCCGAATCTGAAATTTTGCAAAATTTACTCCCGCCGCTTACCCGCGCTTATTCGTAATTTTGCTATAGAATCACGACCGTTCGTGCTATCGAGACGCGGTCTTCTGCGTCTTGTTCGCGCCGCCGAGAGGAAGCATACTCTTCAAACCGCATGCCGATATTCGCAGCGAAACCGATTGCGTGAGAGATTTGGTATCTCCGAATCTGTAATTTGCAGGTAAAATCAGGGAGTAACTATGACTCTCGACAGGTCGCCAAATGCCTCGTCGTCTAATTAGTGAAGCGCATGAATGTATGATTTGCTTACAGCATCACGACCGTTCGTGCTATCGAGACGCGGTCTTCAGCGTCGTGTTCGCTCTGCCGAGAGGAAGCGTACTCTTCAAACCGCATCCCGATATTCGCAGCGAAACCGATTGCGTGAGAGATTTTGTAAGAAATGCTTGAAATTCTTCTGAGTTAAGTCAGTTCGTCTACGGGGGATCGGCCTCGATGATTTGCTTACAGCATCACGACCCTTCGAGCTATCGAGACGCGGTCTTCTGCGTCTTGTTCGCGCCGGCGAGAGGAAGCGTACGCTTCAAACCGCATGCCGATATTCGCAGTATCTCCGAATCTGAAATTTTGCAAAATTTACTCCCGCCGCTTACCCGCGCTTATTCGTAATTTTGCTATAGAATCACGACCGTTCGTGCTATCGAGACGCGGTCTTCTGCGTCTTGTTCGCGCCGCCGAGAGGAAGCATACTCTTCAAACCGCATGCCGATATTCGCAGCGAAACCGATTGCGTGAGAGATTTGGTATCTCCGAATCTGTAATTTGCAGGTAAAATCAGGGAGTAACTATGACTCTCGACAGGTCGCCAAATGCCTCGTCGTCTAATTAGTGAAGCGCATGAATGTATGATTTGCTTACAGCATCACGACCGTTCGTGCTATCGAGACGCGGTCTTCAGCGTCGTGTTCGCTCTGCCGAGAGGAAGCGTACTCTTCAAACCGCATCCCGATATTCGCAGCGAAACCGATTGCGTGAGAGATTTTGTAAGAAATGCTTGAAATTCTTCTGAGTTAAGTCAGTTCGTCTACGGGGGATCGGCCTCGATGATTTGCTTACAGCATCACGACCCTTCGAGCTATCGAGACGCGGTCTTCTGCGTCTTGTTCGCGCCGGCGAGAGGAAGCGTACGCTTCAAACCGCATGCCGATATTCGCAGTATCTCCGTATCTGAAATTTTGCAAAATGCTGCACAATTTGCGGAAAGGTATCCGTCAGTCAACGAAAACTACACGGTAGATAACACCCTTTCAAGTTGGACTTAACCCTAGGTTTTCATTTTTTGATACAATTGTCTGAACAAAATAAAACCTATGCCATTCTGAAGGATATACATAATGTACAAACAATTATACTTACTTTATTATGACAGTGCATTAGAACGTTTCTTAGAACGTTTTTAACTTTTGAAATAAGCTGACTGTGTGAACGATTTAAGAGGTAGTCGACCTTATACTGATCTCTATAGACTTTGTGGGAGAAATGGTATAATTTCACAAACATATGTTTATTTTTAAGTAAGCAACATGTTTCGCCACTAAATAATATAAATACATGTATGAGATGTATATAACACCGATTCTATGAGAGATTTTGTAAGAAATGCTTGAAATTCGACTAAGTAAATTGAGTTAATCTACGGGGGATCGCCATGTGTAGTTTGCTTACAGCATCACGACCCTTCGAGCTATCGAGACGCGGTCTTCTGCGTCTTGTTCGCGCCGGCGAGAGGAAGCGTACGCTTCAAACCGCATGCCGATATTCGCAGCGAAACCGATTGCGTGAGAGATTTGGTATCTCCGAATCTGTAATTTGCAGGTAAAATCAGGGAGTAACTATGACTCTCGACAGGTCGCCAAATGCCTCGTCGTCTAATTAGTGAAGCGCATGAATGTATGATTTGCTTACAGCATCACGACCGTTCGTGCTATCGAGACGCGGTCTTCAGCGTCGTGTTCGCTCTGCCGAGAGGAAGCGTACTCTTCAAACCGCATCCCGATATTCGCAGCGAAACCGATTGCGTGAGAGATTTTGTAAGAAATGCTTGAAATTCTTCTGAGTTAAGTCAGTTCGTCTACGGGGGATCGGCCTCGATGATTTGCTTACAGCATCACGACCCTTCGAGCTATCGAGACGCGGTCTTCTGCGTCTTGTTCGCGCCGGCGAGAGGAAGCGTACGCTTCAAACCGCATGCCGATATTCGCAGTATCTCCGAATCTGAAATTTTGCAAAATTTACTCCCGCCGCTTACCCGCGCTTATTCGTAATTTTGCTATAGAATCACGACCGTTCGTGCTATCGAGACGCGGTCTTCTGCGTCTTGTTCGCGCCGCCGAGAGGAAGCATACTCTTCAAACCGCATGCCGATATTCGCAGCGAAACCGATTGCGTGAGAGATTTGGTATCTCCGAATCTGTAATTTGCAGGTAAAATCAGGGAGTAACTATGACTCTCGACAGGTCGCCAAATGCCTCGTCGTCTAATTAGTGAAGCGCATGAATGTATGATTTGCTTACAGCATCACGACCGTTCGTGCTATCGAGACGCGGTCTTCAGCGTCGTGTTCGCTCTGCCGAGAGGAAGCGTACTCTTCAAACCGCATCCCGATATTCGCAGCGAAACCGATTGCGTGAGAGATTTTGTAAGAAATGCTTGAAATTCTTCTGAGTTAAGTCAGTTCGTCTACGGGGGATCGGCCTCGATGATTTGCTTACAGCATCACGACCCTTCGAGCTATCGAGACGCGGTCTTCTGCGTCTTGTTCGCGCCGGCGAGAGGAAGCGTACGCTTCAAACCGCATGCCGATATTCGCAGTATCTCCGTATCTGAAATTTTGCAAAATGCTGCACAATTTGCGGAAAGGTATCCGTCAGTCAACGAAAACTACACGGTAGATAACACCCTTTCAAGTTGGACTTAACCCTAGGTTTTCATTTTTTGATACAATTGTCTGAACAAAATAAAACCTATGCCATTCTGAAGGATATACAT
Source organism: Escarpia spicata (assembly GCA_963995525.1). Lineage (NCBI taxonomy): Eukaryota > Metazoa > Annelida > Polychaeta > Sabellida > Siboglinidae > Escarpia > Escarpia spicata. Next base: position 40,570 of record CAXEFP010001205.1, read on the forward strand.
AATGTACAAACAATTATACTTACTTTATTATGACAGTGCATTAGAACGTTTCTTAGAACGTTTTTAACTTTTGAAATAAGCTGACTGTGTGAACGATTTAAGAGGTAGTCGACCTTATACTGATCTCTATAGACTTTGTGGGAGAAATGGTATAATTTCACAAACATATGTTTATTTTTAAGTAAGCAACATGTTTCGCCACTAAATAATATAAATACATGTATGAGATGTATATAACACCGATTCTATGAGAGATTTTGTAAGAAATGCTTGAAATTCGACTAAGTAAATTGAGTTAATCTACGGGGGATCGCCATGTGTAGTTTGCTTACAGCATCACGACCGTTCGAGCTATCGAGACGCGGTCTTCTGCGTCTTGTTCGCGCCGGCGAGAGGAAGCGTACGCTTCAAACCGCATGCCGATATTCGCAGTATCTCCGAATCTGAAATTTTGCAAAATTTACTCCCGCCGCTTACCCGCGCTTATTCGTAATTTTCCTATAGAATCACGACCGTTCGTGCTATCGAGACGCGGTCTTCAGCGTCGTGTTCGCTCTGCCGAGAGGAAGCGTACTCTTCAAACCGCATCCCGATATTCGCAGCGAAACCGATTGCGTGAGAGATTTTGTAAGAAATGCTTGAAATTCTTCCGAGTTAAGTCAGTTCGTCTACGGGGGATCGGCCTCGATGATTTGCTTACAGCATCACGACCCTTCGAGCTATCGAGACGCGGTCTTCTGCGTCTTGTTCGCGCCGGCGAGAGGAAGCGTACGCTTCAAACCGCATGCCGATATTCGCAGTATCTCCGAATCTGAAATTTTGCAAAATTTACTCCCGCCGCTTACCCGCGCTTATTCGTAATTTTGCTATAGAATCACGACCGTTCGTGCTATCGAGACGCGGTCTTCAGCGTCGTGTTCGCTCTGCCGAGAGGAAGCGTACTCTTCAAACCGCATCCCGATATTCGCAGCGAAACCGATTGCGTGAGAGATTTTGTAAGAAATGCTTGAAATTCTTCTGAGTTAAGTCAGTTCGTCTACGGGGGATCGGCCTCGATGATTTGCTTACAGCATCACGACCCTTCGAGCTATCGAGACGCGGTCTTCTGCGTCTTGTTCGCGCCGGCGAGAGGAAGCGTACGCTTCAAACCGCATGCCGATATTCGCAGTATCTCCGAATCTGAAATTTTGCAAAATTTACTCCCGCCGCTTACCCGCGCTTATTCGTAATTTTGCTATAGAATCACGACCGTTCGTGCTATCGAGACGCGGTCTTCTGCGTCTTGTTCGCGCCGCCGAGAGGAAGCATACTCTTCAAACCGCATGCCGATATTCGCAGCGAAACCGATTGCGTGAGAGATTTGGTATCTCCGAATCTGTAATTTGCAGGTAAAATCAGGGAGTAACTATGACTCTCGACAGGTCGCCAAATGCCTCGTCGTCTAATTAGTGAAGCGCATGAATGTATGATTTGCTTACAGCATCACGACCGTTCGTGCTATCGAGACGCGGTCTTCAGCGTCGTGTTCGCTCTGCCGAGAGGAAGCGTACTCTTCAAACCGCATCCCGATATTCGCAGCGAAACCGATTGCGTGAGAGATTTTGTAAGAAATGCTTGAAATTCTTCTGAGTTAAGTCAGTTCGTCTACGGGGGATCGGCCTCGATGATTTGCTTACAGCATCACGACCCTTCGAGCTATCGAGACGCGGTCTTCTGCGTCTTGTTCGCGCCGGCGAGAGGAAGCGTACGCTTCAAACCGCATGCCGATATTCGCAGTATCTCCGAATCTGAAATTTTGCAAAATTTACTCCCGCCGCTTACCCGCGCTTATTCGTAATTTTGCTATAGAATCACGACCGTTCGTGCTATCGAGACGCGGTCTTCTGCGTCTTGTTCGCGCCGCCGAGAGGAAGCATACTCTTCAAACCGCATGCCGATATTCGCAGCGAAACCGATTGCGTGAGAGATTTGGTATCTCCGAATCTGTAATTTGCAGGTAAAATCAGGGAGTAACTATGACTCTCGACAGGTCGCCAAATGCCTCGTCGTCTAATTAGTGAAGCGCATGAATGTATGATTTGCTTACAGCATCACGACCGTTCGTGCTATCGAGACGCGGTCTTCAGCGTCGTGTTCGCTCTGCCGAGAGGAAGCGTACTCTTCAAACCGCATCCCGATATTCGCAGCGAAACCGATTGCGTGAGAGATTTTGTAAGAAATGCTTGAAATTCTTCTGAGTTAAGTCAGTTCGTCTACGGGGGATCGGCCTCGATGATTTGCTTACAGCATCACGACCCTTCGAGCTATCGAGACGCGGTCTTCTGCGTCTTGTTCGCGCCGGCGAGAGGAAGCGTACGCTTCAAACCGCATGCCGATATTCGCAGTATCTCCGTATCTGAAATTTTGCAAAATGCTGCACAATTTGCGGAAAGGTATCCGTCAGTCAACGAAAACTACACGGTAGATAACACCCTTTCAAGTTGGACTTAACCCTAGGTTTTCATTTTTTGATACAATTGTCTGAACAAAATAAAACCTATGCCATTCTGAAGGATATACATAATGTACAAACAATTATACTTACTTTATTATGACAGTGCATTAGAACGTTTCTTAGAACGTTTTTAACTTTTGAAATAAGCTGACTGTGTGAACGATTTAAGAGGTAGTCGACCTTATACTGATCTCTATAGACTTTGTGGGAGAAATGGTATAATTTCACAAACATATGTTTATTTTTAAGTAAGCAACATGTTTCGCCACTAAATAATATAAATACATGTATGAGATGTATATAACACCGATTCTATGAGAGATTTTGTAAGAAATGCTTGAAATTCGACTAAGTAAATTGAGTTAATCTACGGGGGATCGCCATGTGTAGTTTGCTTACAGCATCACGACCGTTCGAGCTATCGAGACGCGGTCTTCTGCGTCTTGTTCGCGCCGGCGAGAGGAAGCGTACGCTTCAAACCGCATGCCGATATTCGCAGTATCTCCGAATCTGAAATTTTGCAAAATTTACTCCCGCCGCTTACCCGCGCTTATTCGTAATTTTGCTATAGAATCACGACCGTTCGTGCTATCGAGACGCGGTCTTCAGCGTCGTGTTCGCTCTGCCGAGAGGAAGCGTACTCTTCAAACCGCATCCCGATATTCGCAGCGAAACCGATTGCGTGAGAGATTTTGTAAGAAATGCTTGAAATTCTTCCGAGTTAAGTCAGTTCGTCTACGGGGGATCGGCCTCGATGATTTGCTTACAGCATCACGACCCTTCGAGCTATCGAGACGCGGTCTTCTGCGTCTTGTTCGCGCCGGCGAGAGGAAGCGTACGCTTCAAACCGCATGCCGATATTCGCAGTATCTCCGAATCTGAAATTTTGCAAAATTTACTCCCGCCGCTTACCCGCGCTTATTCGTAATTTTGCTATAGAATCACGACCGTTCGTGCTATCGAGACGCGGTCTTCAGCGTCGTGTTCGCTCTGCCGAGAGGAAGCGTACTCTTCAAACCGCATCCCGATATTCGCAGCGAAACCGATTGCGTGAGAGATTTTGTAAGAAATGCTTGAAATTCTTCTGAGTTAAGTCAGTTCGTCTACGGGGGATCGGCCTCGATGATTTGCTTACAGCATCACGACCCTTCGAGCTATCGAGACGCGGTCTTCTGCGTCTTGTTCGCGCCGGCGAGAGGAAGCGTACGCTTCAAACCGCATGCCGATATTCGCAGTATCTCCGAATCTGAAATTTTGCAAAATTTACTCCCGCCGCTTACCCGCGCTTATTCGTAATTTTGCTATAGAATCACGACCGTTCGTGCTATCGAGACGCGGTCTTCTGCGTCTTGTTCGCGCCGCCGAGAGGAAGCATACTCTTCAAACCGCATGCCGATATTCGCAGCGAAACCGATTGCGTGAGAGATTTGGTATCTCCGAATCTGTAATTTGCAGGTAAAATCAGGGAGTAACTATGACTCTCGACAGGTCGCCAAATGCCTCGTCGTCTAATTAGTGAAGCGCATGAATGTATGATTTGCTTACAGCATCACGACCGTTCGTGCTATCGAGACGCGGTCTTCAGCGTCGTGTTCGCTCTGCCGAGAGGAAGCGTACTCTTCAAACCGCATCCCGATATTCGCAGCGAAACCGATTGCGTGAGAGATTTTGTAAGAAATGCTTGAAATTCTTCTGAGTTAAGTCAGTTCGTCTACGGGGGATCGGCCTCGATGATTTGCTTACAGCATCACGACCCTTCGAGCTATCGAGACGCGGTCTTCTGCGTCTTGTTCGCGCCGGCGAGAGGAAGCGTACGCTTCAAACCGCATGCCGATATTCGCAGTATCTCCGAATCTGAAATTTTGCAAAATTTACTCCCGCCGCTTACCCGCGCTTATTCGTAATTTTGCTATAGAATCACGACCGTTCGTGCTATCGAGACGCGGTCTTCTGCGTCTTGTTCGCGCCGCCGAGAGGAAGCATACTCTTCAAACCGCATGCCGATATTCGCAGCGAAACCGATTGCGTGAGAGATTTGGTATCTCCGAATCTGTAATTTGCAGGTAAAATCAGGGAGTAACTATGACTCTCGACAGGTCGCCAAATGCCTCGTCGTCTAATTAGTGAAGCGCATGAATGTATGATTTGCTTACAGCATCACGACCGTTCGTGCTATCGAGACGCGGTCTTCAGCGTCGTGTTCGCTCTGCCGAGAGGAAGCGTACTCTTCAAACCGCATCCCGATATTCGCAGCGAAACCGATTGCGTGAGAGATTTTGTAAGAAATGCTTGAAATTCTTCTGAGTTAAGTCAGTTCGTCTACGGGGGATCGGCCTCGATGATTTGCTTACAGCATCACGACCCTTCGAGCTATCGAGACGCGGTCTTCTGCGTCTTGTTCGCGCCGGCGAGAGGAAGCGTACGCTTCAAACCGCATGCCGATATTCGCAGTATCTCCGTATCTGAAATTTTGCAAAATGCTGCACAATTTGCGGAAAGGTATCCGTCAGTCAACGAAAACTACACGGTAGATAACACCCTTTCAAGTTGGACTTAACCCTAGGTTTTCATTTTTTGATACAATTGTCTGAACAAAATAAAACCTATGCCATTCTGAAGGATATACATAATGTACAAACAATTATACTTACTTTATTATGACAGTGCATTAGAACGTTTCTTAGAACGTTTTTAACTTTTGAAATAAGCTGACTGTGTGAACGATTTAAGAGGTAGTCGACCTTATACTGATCTCTATAGACTTTGTGGGAGAAATGGTATAATTTCACAAACATATGTTTATTTTTAAGTAAGCAACATGTTTCGCCACTAAATAATATAAATACATGTATGAGATGTATATAACACCGATTCTATGAGAGATTTTGTAAGAAATGCTTGAAATTCGACTAAGTAAATTGAGTTAATCTACGGGGGATCGCCATGTGTAGTTTGCTTACAGCATCACGACCCTTCGAGCTATCGAGACGCGGTCTTCTGCGTCTTGTTCGCGCCGGCGAGAGGAAGCGTACGCTTCAAACCGCATGCCGATATTCGCAGTATCTCCGAATCTGAAATTTTGCAAAATTTACTCCCGCCGCTTACCCGCGCTTATTCGTAATTTTGCTATAGAATCACGACCGTTCGTGCTATCGAGACGCGGTCTTCTGCGTCTTGTTCGCGCCGCCGAGAGGAAGCATACTCTTCAAACCGCATGCCGATATTCGCAGCGAAACCGATTGCGTGAGAGATTTGGTATCTCCGAATCTGTAATTTGCAGGTAAAATCAGGGAGTAACTATGACTCTCGACAGGTCGCCAAATGCCTCGTCGTCTAATTAGTGAAGCGCATGAATGTATGATTTGCTTACAGCATCACGACCGTTCGTGCTATCGAGACGCGGTCTTCAGCGTCGTGTTCGCTCTGCCGAGAGGAAGCGTACTCTTCAAACCGCATCCCGATATTCGCAGCGAAACCGATTGCGTGAGAGATTTTGTAAGAAATGCTTGAAATTCTTCTGAGTTAAGTCAGTTCGTCTACGGGGGATCGGCCTCGATGATTTGCTTACAGCATCACGACCCTTCGAGCTATCGAGACGCGGTCTTCTGCGTCTTGTTCGCGCCGGCGAGAGGAAGCGTACGCTTCAAACCGCATGCCGATATTCGCAGTATCTCCGAATCTGAAATTTTGCAAAATTTACTCCCGCCGCTTACCCGCGCTTATTCGTAATTTTGCTATAGAATCACGACCGTTCGTGCTATCGAGACGCGGTCTTCTGCGTCTTGTTCGCGCCGCCGAGAGGAAGCATACTCTTCAAACCGCATGCCGATATTCGCAGCGAAACCGATTGCGTGAGAGATTTGGTATCTCCGAATCTGTAATTTGCAGGTAAAATCAGGGAGTAACTATGACTCTCGACAGGTCGCCAAATGCCTCGTCGTCTAATTAGTGAAGCGCATGAATGTATGATTTGCTTACAGCATCACGACCGTTCGTGCTATCGAGACGCGGTCTTCAGCGTCGTGTTCGCTCTGCCGAGAGGAAGCGTACTCTTCAAACCGCATCCCGATATTCGCAGCGAAACCGATTGCGTGAGAGATTTTGTAAGAAATGCTTGAAATTCTTCTGAGTTAAGTCAGTTCGTCTACGGGGGATCGGCCTCGATGATTTGCTTACAGCATCACGACCCTTCGAGCTATCGAGACGCGGTCTTCTGCGTCTTGTTCGCGCCGGCGAGAGGAAGCGTACGCTTCAAACCGCATGCCGATATTCGCAGTATCTCCGTATCTGAAATTTTGCAAAATGCTGCACAATTTGCGGAAAGGTATCCGTCAGTCAACGAAAACTACACGGTAGATAACACCCTTTCAAGTTGGACTTAACCCTAGGTTTTCATTTTTTGATACAATTGTCTGAACAAAATAAAACCTATGCCATTCTGAAGGATATACATAATGTACAAACAATTATACTTACTTTATTATGACAGTGCATTAGAACGTTTCTTAGAACGTTTTTAACTTTTGAAATAAGCTGACTGTGTGAACGATTTAAGAGGTAGTCGACCTTATACTGATCTCTATAGACTTTGTGGGAGAAATGGTATAATTTCACAAACATATGTTTATTTTTAAGTAAGCAACATGTTTCGCCACTAAATAATATAAATACATGTATGAGATGTATATAACACCGATTCTATGAGAGATTTTGTAAGAAATGCTTGAAATTCGACTAAGTAAATTGAGTTAATCTACGGGGGATCGCCATGTGTAGTTTGCTTACAGCATCACGACCGTTCGAGCTATCGAGACGCGGTCTTCTGCGTCTTGTTCGCGCCGGCGAGAGGAAGCGTACGCTTCAAACCGCATGCCGATATTCGCAGTATCTCCGAATCTGAAATTTTGCAAAATTTACTCCCGCCGCTTACCCGCGCTTATTCGTAATTTTCCTATAGAATCACGACCGTTCGTGCTATCGAGACGCGGTCTTCAGCGTCGTGTTCGCTCTGCCGAGAGGAAGCGTACTCTTCAAACCGCATCCCGATATTCGCAGCGAAACCGATTGCGTGAGAGATTTTGTAAGAAATGCTTGAAATTCTTCCGAGTTAAGTCAGTTCGTCTACGGGGGATCGGCCTCGATGATTTGCTTACAGCATCACGACCCTTCGAGCTATCGAGACGCGGTCTTCTGCGTCTTGTTCGCGCCGGCGAGAGGAAGCGTACGCTTCAAACCGCATGCCGATATTCGCAGTATCTCCGAATCTGAAATTTTGCAAAATTTACTCCCGCCGCTTACCCGCGCTTATTCGTAATTTTGCTATAGAATCACGACCGTTCGTGCTATCGAGACGCGGTCTTCAGCGTCGTGTTCGCTCTGCCGAGAGGAAGCGTACTCTTCAAACCGCATCCCGATATTCGCAGCGAAACCGATTGCGTGAGAGATTTTGTAAGAAATGCTTGAAATTCTTCTGAGTTAAGTCAGTTCGTCTACGGGGGATCGGCCTCGATGATTTGCTTACAGCATCACGACCCTTCGAGCTATCGAGACGCGGTCTTCTGCGTCTTGTTCGCGCCGGCGAGAGGAAGCGTACGCTTCAAACCGCATGCCGATATTCGCAGTATCTCCGAATCTGAAATTTTGCAAAATTTACTCCCGCCGCTTACCCGCGCTTATTCGTAATTTTGCTATAGAATCACGACCGTTCGTGCTATCGAGACGCGGTCTTCTGCGTCTTGTTCGCGCCGCCGAGAGGAAGCATACTCTTCAAACCGCATGCCGATATTCGCAGCGAAACCGATTGCGTGAGAGATTTGGTATCTCCGAATCTGTAATTTGCAGGTAAAATCAGGGAGTAACTATGACTCTCGACAGGTCGCCAAATGCCTCGTCGTCTAATTAGTGAAGCGCATGAATGTATGATTTGCTTACAGCATCACGACCGTTCGTGCTATCGAGACGCGGTCTTCAGCGTCGTGTTCGCTCTGCCGAGAGGAAGCGTACTCTTCAAACCGCATCCCGATATTCGCAGCGAAACCGATTGCGTGAGAGATTTTGTAAGAAATGCTTGAAATTCTTCTGAGTTAAGTCAGTTCGTCTACGGGGGATCGGCCTCGATGATTTGCTTACAGCATCACGACCCTTCGAGCTATCGAGACGCGGTCTTCTGCGTCTTGTTCGCGCCGGCGAGAGGAAGCGTACGCTTCAAACCGCATGCCGATATTCGCAGTATCTCCGAATCTGAAATTTTGCAAAATTTACTCCCGCCGCTTACCCGCGCTTATTCGTAATTTTGCTATAGAATCACGACCGTTCGTGCTATCGAGACGCGGTCTTCTGCGTCTTGTTCGCGCCGCCGAGAGGAAGCATACTCTTCAAACCGCATGCCGATATTCGCAGCGAAACCGATTGCGTGAGAGATTTGGTATCTCCGAATCTGTAATTTGCAGGTAAAATCAGGGAGTAACTATGACTCTCGACAGGTCGCCAAATGCCTCGTCGTCTAATTAGTGAAGCGCATGAATGTATGATTTGCTTACAGCATCACGACCGTTCGTGCTATCGAGACGCGGTCTTCAGCGTCGTGTTCGCTCTGCCGAGAGGAAGCGTACTCTTCAAACCGCATCCCGATATTCGCAGCGAAACCGATTGCGTGAGAGATTTTGTAAGAAATGCTTGAAATTCTTCTGAGTTAAGTCAGTTCGTCTACGGGGGATCGGCCTCGATGATTTGCTTACAGCATCACGACCCTTCGAGCTATCGAGACGCGGTCTTCTGCGTCTTGTTCGCGCCGGCGAGAGGAAGCGTACGCTTCAAACCGCATGCCGATATTCGCAGTATCTCCGTATCTGAAATTTTGCAAAATGCTGCACAATTTGCGGAAAGGTATCCGTCAGTCAACGAAAACTACACGGTAGATAACACCCTTTCAAGTTGGACTTAACCCTAGGTTTTCATTTTTTGATACAATTGTCTGAACAAAATAAAACCTATGCCATTCTGAAGGATATACATAATGTACAAACAATTATACTTACTTTATTATGACAGTGCATTAGAACGTTTCTTAGAACGTTTTTAACTTTTGAAATAAGCTGACTGTGTGAACGATTTAAGAGGTAGTCGACCTTATACTGATCTCTATAGACTTTGTGGGAGAAATGGTATAATTTCACAAACATATGTTTATTTTTAAGTAAGCAACATGTTTCGCCACTAAATAATATAAATACATGTATGAGATGTATATAACACCGATTCTATGAGAGATTTTGTAAGAAATGCTTGAAATTCGACTAAGTAAATTGAGTTAATCTACGGGGGATCGCCATGTGTAGTTTGCTTACAGCATCACGACCGTTCGAGCTATCGAGACGCGGTCTTCTGCGTCTTGTTCGCGCCGGCGAGAGGAAGCGTACGCTTCAAACCGCATGCCGATATTCGCAGTATCTCCGAATCTGAAATTTTGCAAAATTTACTCCCGCCGCTTACCCGCGCTTATTCGTAATTTTGCTATAGAATCACGACCGTTCGTGCTATCGAGACGCGGTCTTCAGCGTCGTGTTCGCTCTGCCGAGAGGAAGCGTACTCTTCAAACCGCATCCCGATATTCGCAGCGAAACCGATTGCGTGAGAGATTTTGTAAGAAATGCTTGAAATTCTTCCGAGTTAAGTCAGTTCGTCTACGGGGGATCGGCCTCGATGATTTGCTTACAGCATCACGACCCTTCGAGCTATCGAGACGCGGTCTTCTGCGTCTTGTTCGCGCCGGCGAGAGGAAGCGTACGCTTCAAACCGCATGCCGATATTCGCAGTATCTCCGAATCTGAAATTTTGCAAAATTTACTCCCGCCGCTTACCCGCGCTTATTCGTAATTTTGCTATAGAATCACGACCGTTCGTGCTATCGAGACGCGGTCTTCAGCGTCGTGTTCGCTCTGCCGAGAGGAAGCGTACTCTTCAAACCGCATCCCGATATTCGCAGCGAAACCGATTGCGTGAGAGATTTTGTAAGAAATGCTTGAAATTCTTCTGAGTTAAGTCAGTTCGTCTACGGGGGATCGGCCTCGATGATTTGCTTACAGCATCACGACCCTTCGAGCTATCGAGACGCGGTCTTCTGCGTCTTGTTCGCGCCGGCGAGAGGAAGCGTACGCTTCAAACCGCATGCCGATATTCGCAGTATCTCCGAATCTGAAATTTTGCAAAATTTACTCCCGCCGCTTACCCGCGCTTATTCGTAATTTTGCTATAGAATCACGACCGTTCGTGCTATCGAGACGCGGTCTTCTGCGTCTTGTTCGCGCCGCCGAGAGGAAGCATACTCTTCAAACCGCATGCCGATATTCGCAGCGAAACCGATTGCGTGAGAGATTTGGTATCTCCGAATCTGTAATTTGCAGGTAAAATCAGGGAGTAACTATGACTCTCGACAGGTCGCCAAATGCCTCGTCGTCTAATTAGTGAAGCGCATGAATGTATGATTTGCTTACAGCATCACGACCGTTCGTGCTATCGAGACGCGGTCTTCAGCGTCGTGTTCGCTCTGCCGAGAGGAAGCGTACTCTTCAAACCGCATCCCGATATTCGCAGCGAAACCGATTGCGTGAGAGATTTTGTAAGAAATGCTTGAAATTCTTCTGAGTTAAGTCAGTTCGTCTACGGGGGATCGGCCTCGATGATTTGCTTACAGCATCACGACCCTTCGAGCTATCGAGACGCGGTCTTCTGCGTCTTGTTCGCGCCGGCGAGAGGAAGCGTACGCTTCAAACCGCATGCCGATATTCGCAGTATCTCCGAATCTGAAATTTTGCAAAATTTACTCCCGCCGCTTACCCGCGCTTATTCGTAATTTTGCTATAGAATCACGACCGTTCGTGCTATCGAGACGCGGTCTTCTGCGTCTTGTTCGCGCCGCCGAGAGGAAGCATACTCTTCAAACCGCATGCCGATATTCGCAGCGAAACCGATTGCGTGAGAGATTTGGTATCTCCGAATCTGTAATTTGCAGGTAAAATCAGGGAGTAACTATGACTCTCGACAGGTCGCCAAATGCCTCGTCGTCTAATTAGTGAAGCGCATGAATGTATGATTTGCTTACAGCATCACGACCGTTCGTGCTATCGAGACGCGGTCTTCAGCGTCGTGTTCGCTCTGCCGAGAGGAAGCGTACTCTTCAAACCGCATCCCGATATTCGCAGCGAAACCGATTGCGTGAGAGATTTTGTAAGAAATGCTTGAAATTCTTCTGAGTTAAGTCAGTTCGTCTACGGGGGATCGGCCTCGATGATTTGCTTACAGCATCACGACCCTTCGAGCTATCGAGACGCGGTCTTCTGCGTCTTGTTCGCGCCGGCGAGAGGAAGCGTACGCTTCAAACCGCATGCCGATATTCGCAGTATCTCCGTATCTGAAATTTTGCAAAATGCTGCACAATTTGCGGAAAGGTATCCGTCAGTCAACGAAAACTACACGGTAGATAACACCCTTTCAAGTTGGACTTAACCCTAGGTTTTCATTTTTTGATACAATTGTCTGAACAAAATAAAACCTATGCCATTCTGAAGGATATACATAATGTACAAACAATTATACTTACTTTATTATGACAGTGCATTAGAACGTTTCTTAGAACGTTTTTAACTTTTGAAATAAGCTGACTGTGTGAACGATTTAAGAGGTAGTCGACCTTATACTGATCTCTATAGACTTTGTGGGAGAAATGGTATAATTTCACAAACATATGTTTATTTTTAAGTAAGCAACATGTTTCGCCACTAAATAATATAAATACATGTATGAGATGTATATAACACCGATTCTATGAGAGATTTTGTAAGAAATGCTTGAAATTCGACTAAGTAAATTGAGTTAATCTACGGGGGATCGCCATGTGTAGTTTGCTTACAGCATCACGACCGTTCGAGCTATCGAGACGCGGTCTTCTGCGTCTTGTTCGCGCCGGCGAGAGGAAGCGTACGCTTCAAACCGCATGCCGATATTCGCAGTATCTCCGAATCTGAAATTTTGCAAAATTTACTCCCGCCGCTTACCCGCGCTTATTCGTAATTTTGCTATAGAATCACGACCGTTCGTGCTATCGAGACGCGGTCTTCAGCGTCGTGTTCGCTCTGCCGAGAGGAAGCGTACTCTTCAAACCGCATCCCGATATTCGCAGCGAAACCGATTGCGTGAGAGATTTTGTAAGAAATGCTTGAAATTCTTCCGAGTTAAGTCAGTTCGTCTACGGGGGATCGGCCTCGATGATTTGCTTACAGCATCACGACCCTTCGAGCTATCGAGACGCGGTCTTCTGCGTCTTGTTCGCGCCGGCGAGAGGAAGCGTACGCTTCAAACCGCATGCCGATATTCGCAGTATCTCCGAATCTGAAATTTTGCAAAATTTACTCCCGCCGCTTACCCGCGCTTATTCGTAATTTTGCTATAGAATCACGACCGTTCGTGCTATCGAGACGCGGTCTTCAGCGTCGTGTTCGCTCTGCCGAGAGGAAGCGTACTCTTCAAACCGCATCCCGATATTCGCAGCGAAACCGATTGCGTGAGAGATTTTGTAAGAAATGCTTGAAATTCTTCTGAGTTAAGTCAGTTCGTCTACGGGGGATCGGCCTCGATGATTTGCTTACAGCATCACGACCCTTCGAGCTATCGAGACGCGGTCTTCTGCGTCTTGTTCGCGCCGGCGAGAGGAAGCGTACGCTTCAAACCGCATGCCGATATTCGCAGTATCTCCGAATCTGAAATTTTGCAAAATTTACTCCCGCCGCTTACCCGCGCTTATTCGTAATTTTGCTATAGAATCACGACCGTTCGTGCTATCGAGACGCGGTCTTCTGCGTCTTGTTCGCGCCGCCGAGAGGAAGCATACTCTTCAAACCGCATGCCGATATTCGCAGCGAAACCGATTGCGTGAGAGATTTGGTATCTCCGAATCTGTAATTTGCAGGTAAAATCAGGGAGTAACTATGACTCTCGACAGGTCGCCAAATGCCTCGTCGTCTAATTAGTGAAGCGCATGAATGTATGATTTGCTTACAGCATCACGACCGTTCGTGCTATCGAGACGCGGTCTTCAGCGTCGTGTTCGCTCTGCCGAGAGGAAGCGTACTCTTCAAACCGCATCCCGATATTCGCAGCGAAACCGATTGCGTGAGAGATTTTGTAAGAAATGCTTGAAATTCTTCCGAGTTAAGTCAGTTCGTCTACGGGGGATCGGCCTCGATGATTTGCTTACAGCATCACGACCCTTCGAGCTATCGAGACGCGGTCTTCTGCGTCTTGTTCGCGCCGGCGAGAGGAAGCGTACGCTTCAAACCGCATGCCGATATTCGCAGTATCTCCGAATCTGAAATTTTGCAAAATTTACTCCCGCCGCTTACCCGCGCTTATTCGTAATTTTGCTATAGAATCACGACCGTTCGTGCTATCGAGACGCGGTCTTCTGCGTCTTGTTCGCGCCGCCGAGAGGAAGCATACTCTTCAAACCGCATGCCGATATTCGCAGCGAAACCGATTGCGTGAGAGATTTGGTATCTCCGAATCTGTAATTTGCAGGTAAAATCAGGGAGTAACTATGACTCTCGACAGGTCGCCAAATGCCTCGTCGTCTAATTAGTGAAGCGCATGAATGTATGATTTGCTTACAGCATCACGACCGTTCGTGCTATCGAGACGCGGTCTTCAGCGTCGTGTTCGCTCTGCCGAGAGGAAGCGTACTCTTCAAACCGCATCCCGATATTCGCAGCGAAACCGATTGCGTGAGAGATTTTGTAAGAAATGCTTGAAATTCTTCTGAGTTAAGTCAGTTCGTCTACGGGGGATCGGCCTCGATGATTTGCTTACAGCATCACGACCCTTCGAGCTATCGAGACGCGGTCTTCTGCGTCTTGTTCGCGCCGGCGAGAGGAAGCGTACGCTTCAAACCGCATGCCGATATTCGCAGTATCTCCGAATCTGAAATTTTGCAAATTTACTCCCGCCGCTTACCCGCGCTTATTCGTAATTTTGCTATAGAATCACGACCGTTCGTGCTATCGAGACGCGGTCTTCTGCGTCTTGTTCGCGCCGCCGAGAGGAAGCATACTCTTCAAACCGCATGCCGATATTCGCAGCGAAACCGATTGCGTGAGAGATTTGGTATCTCCGAATCTGTAATTTGCAGGTAAAATCAGGGAGTAACTATGACTCTCGACAGGTCGCCAAATGCCTCGTCGTCTAATTAGTGAAGCGCATGAATGTATGATTTGCTTACAGCATCACGACCGTTCGTGCTATCGAGACGCGGTCTTCAGCGTCGTGTTCGCTCTGCCGAGAGGAAGCGTACTCTTCAAACCGCATCCCGATATTCGCAGCGAAACCGATTGCGTGAGAGATTTTGTAAGAAATGCTTGAAATTCTTCTGAGTTAAGTCAGTTCGTCTACGGGGGATCGGCCTCGATGATTTGCTTACAGCATCACGACCCTTCGAGCTATCGAGACGCGGTCTTCTGCGTCTTGTTCGCGCCGGCGAGAGGAAGCGTACGCTTCAAACCGCATGCCGATATTCGCAGTATCTCCGTATCTGAAATTTTGCAAAATGCTGCACAATTTGCGGAAAGGTATCCGTCAGTCAACGAAAACTACACGGTAGATAACACCCTTTCAAGTTGGACTTAACCCTAGGTTTTCATTTTTTGATACAATTGTCTGAACAAAATAAAACCTATGCCATTCTGAAGGATATACATAATGTACAAACAATTATACTTACTTTATTATGACAGTGCATTAGAACGTTTCTTAGAACGTTTTTAACTTTTGAAATAAGCTGACTGTGTGAACGATTTAAGAGGTAGTCGACCTTATACTGATCTCTATAGACTTTGTGGGAGAAATGGTATAATTTCACAAACATATGTTTATTTTTAAGTAAGCAACATGTTTCGCCACTAAATAATATAAATACATGTATGAGATGTATATAACACCGATTCTATGAGAGATTTTGTAAGAAATGCTTGAAATTCGACTAAGTAAATTGAGTTAATCTACGGGGGATCGCCATGTGTAGTTTGCTTACAGCATCACGACCCTTCGAGCTATCGAGACGCGGTCTTCTGCGTCTTGTTCGCGCCGGCGAGAGGAAGCGTACGCTTCAAACCGCATGCCGATATTCGCAGTATCTCCGAATCTGAAATTTTGCAAAATTTACTCCCGCCGCTTACCCGCGCTTATTCGTAATTTTGCTATAGAATCACGACCGTTCGTGCTATCGAGACGCGGTCTTCTGCGTCTTGTTCGCGCCGCCGAGAGGAAGCATACTCTTCAAACCGCATGCCGATATTCGCAGCGAAACCGATTGCGTGAGAGATTTGGTATCTCCGAATCTGTAATTTGCAGGTAAAATCAGGGAGTAACTATGACTCTCGACAGGTCGCCAAATGCCTCGTCGTCTAATTAGTGAAGCGCATGAATGTATGATTTGCTTACAGCATCACGACCGTTCGTGCTATCGAGACGCGGTCTTCAGCGTCGTGTTCGCTCTGCCGAGAGGAAGCGTACTCTTCAAACCGCATCCCGATATTCGCAGCGAAACCGATTGCGTGAGAGATTTTGTAAGAAATGCTTGAAATTCTTCTGAGTTAAGTCAGTTCGTCTACGGGGGATCGGCCTCGATGATTTGCTTACAGCATCACGACCCTTCGAGCTATCGAGA
>CAXEFP010001207.1:5000-10000 GCA_963995525.1 Escarpia spicata
AGCATCACGACCCTTCGAGCTATCGAGACGCGGTCTTCTGCGTCTTGTTCGCGCCGGCGAGAGGAAGCGTACGCTTCAAACCGCATGCCGATATTCGCAGTATCTCCGAATCTGAAATTTTGCAAAATTTACTCCCGCCGCTTACCCGCGCTTATTCGTAATTTTCCTATAGAATCACGACCGTTCGTGCTATCGAGACGCGGTCTTCTGCGTCTTGTTCGCGCCGCCGAGAGGAAGCATACTCTTCAAACCGCATGCCGATATTCGCAGCGAAACCGATTGCGTGAGAGATTTGGTATCTCCGAATCTGTAATTTGCAGGTAAAATCAGGGAGTAACTATGACTCTCGACAGGTCGCCAAATGCCTCGTCGTCTAATTAGTGAAGCGCATGAATGTATGATTTGCTTACAGCATCACGACCGTTCGTGCTATCGAGACGCGGTCTTCAGCGTCGTGTTCGCTCTGCCGAGAGGAAGCGTACTCTTCAAACCGCATCCCGATATTCGCAGCGAAACCGATTGCGTGAGATTTTGTAAGAAATGCTTGAAATTCTTCTGAGTTAAGTCAGTTCGTCTACGGGGGATCGGCCTCGATGATTTGCTTACAGCATCACGACCCTTCGAGCTATCGAGACGCGGTCTTCTGCGTCTTGTTCGCGCCGGCGAGAGGAAGCGTACGCTTCAAACCGCATGCCGATATTCGCAGTATCTCCGAATCTGAAATTTTGCAAAATTTACTCCCGCCGCTTACCCGCGCTTATTCGTAATTTTCCTATAGAATCACGACCGTTCGTGCTATCGAGACGCGGTCTTCTGCGTCTTGTTCGCGCCGCCGAGAGGAAGCATACTCTTCAAACCGCATGCCGATATTCGCAGCGAAACCGATTGCGTGAGAGATTTGGTATCTCCGAATCTGTAATTTGCAGGTAAAATCAGGGAGTAACTATGACTCTCGACAGGTCGCCAAATGCCTCGTCGTCTAATTAGTGAAGCGCATGAATGTATGATTTGCTTACAGCATCACGACCGTTCGTGCTATCGAGACGCGGTCTTCAGCGTCGTGTTCGCTCTGCCGAGAGGAAGCGTACTCTTCAAACCGCATCCCGATATTCGCAGCGAAACCGATTGCGTGAGAGATTTTGTAAGAAATGCTTGAAATTCTTCTGAGTTAAGTCAGTTCGTCTACGGGGGATCGGCCTCGATGATTTGCTTACAGCATCACGACCCTTCGAGCTATCGAGACGCGGTCTTCTGCGTCTTGTTCGCGCCGGCGAGAGGAAGCGTACGCTTCAAACCGCATGCCGATATTCGCAGTATCTCCGAATCTGAAATTTTGCAAAATTTACTCCCGCCGCTTACCCGCGCTTATTCGTAATTTTCCTATAGAATCACGACCGTTCGTGCTATCGAGACGCGGTCTTCTGCGTCTTGTTCGCGCCGCCGAGAGGAAGCATACTCTTCAAACCGCATGCCGATATTCGCAGCGAAACCGATTGCGTGAGAGATTTGGTATCTCCGAATCTGTAATTTGCAGGTAAAATCAGGGAGTAACTATGACTCTCGACAGGTCGCCAAATGCCTCGTCGTCTAATTAGTGAAGCGCATGAATGTATGATTTGCTTACAGCATCACGACCGTTCGTGCTATCGAGACGCGGTCTTCAGCGTCGTGTTCGCTCTGCCGAGAGGAAGCGTACTCTTCAAACCGCATCCCGATATTCGCAGCGAAACCGATTGCGTGAGAGATTTTGTAAGAAATGCTTGAAATTCTTCTGAGTTAAGTCAGTTCGTCTACGGGGGATCGGCCTCGATGATTTGCTTACAGCATCACGACCCTTCGAGCTATCGAGACGCGGTCTTCTGCGTCTTGTTCGCGCCGGCGAGAGGAAGCGTACGCTTCAAACCGCATGCCGATATTCGCAGTATCTCCGTATCTGAAATTTTGCAAAATGCTGCACAATTTGCGGAAAGGTATCCGTCAGTCAACGAAAACTACACGGTAGATAACACCCTTTCAAGTTGGACTTAACCCTAGGTTTTCATTTTTTGATACAATTGTCTGAACAAAATAAAACCTATGCCATTCTGAAGGATATACATAATGTACAAACAATTATACTTACTTTATTATGACAGTGCATTAGAACGTTTCTTAGAACGTTTTTAACTTTTGAAATAAGCTGACTGTGTGAACGATTTAAGAGGTAGTCGACCTTATACTGATCTCTATAGACTTTGTGGGAGAAATGGCATAATTTCACAAACATATGTTTATTTTTAAGTAAGCAACATGTTTCGCCACTAAATAATATAAATACATGTATGAGATGTATATAACACCGATTCTATGAGAGAGATTTTGTAAGAAATGCTTGAAATTCGACTAAGTAAATTGAGTTAATCTACGGGGGATCGCCATGTGTAGTTTGCTTACAGCATCACGACCGTTCGAGCTATCGAGACGCGGTCTTCTGCGTCTTGTTCGCGCCGGCGAGAGGAAGCGTACGCTTCAAACCGCATGCCGATATTCGCAGTATCTCCGAATCTGAAATTTTGCAAAATTTACTCCCGCCGCTTACCCGCGCTTATTCGTAATTTTGCTATAGAATCACGACCGTTCGTGCTATCGAGACGCGGTCTTCAGCGTCGTGTTCGCTCTGCCGAGAGGAAGCGTACTCTTCAAACCGCATCCCGATATTCGCAGCGAACCGATTGCGTGAGAGATTTTGTAAGAAATGCTTGAAATTCTTCTGAGTTAAGTCAGTTCGTCTACGGGGGATCGGCCTCGATGATTTGCTTACAGCATCACGACCCTTCGAGCTATCGAGACGCGGTCTTCTGCGTCTTGTTCGCGCCGGCGAGAGGAAGCGTACGCTTCAAACCGCATGCCGATATTCGCAGTATCTCCGAATCTGAAATTTTGCAAAATTTACTCCCGCCGCTTACCCGCGCTTATTCGTAATTTTCCTATAGAATCACGACCGTTCGTGCTATCGAGACGCGGTCTTCTGCGTCTTGTTCGCGCCGCCGAGAGGAAGCATACTCTTCAAACCGCATGCCGATATTCGCAGCGAAACCGATTGCGTGAGAGATGTGGTATCTCCGAATCTGTAATTTGCAGGTAAAATCAGGGAGTAACTATGACTCTCTACAGGTCGCCAAATGCCTCGTCGTCTAATTAGTGAAGCTCATGAATGTATGATTTGCTTACAGCATCACGACCGTTCGTGCTATCGAGACGCGGTCTTCAGCGTCGTGTTCGCTCTGCCGAGAGGAAGCGTACTCTTCAAACCGCATCCCGATATTCGCAGCGAAACCGATTGCGTGAGAGATTTTGTAAGAAATGCTTGAAATTCTTCTGAGTTAAGTCAGTTCGTCTACGGGGATCGGCCTCGATGATTTGCTTACAGCATCACGACCCTTCGAGCTATCGAGACGCGGTCTTCTGCGTCTTGTTCGCGCCGGCGAGAGGAAGCGTACGCTTCAAACCGCATGCCGATATTCGCAGTATCTCCGAATCTGAAATTTTGCAAAATTTACTCCCGCCGCTTACCCGCGCTTATTCGTAATTTTCCTATAGAATCACGACCGTTCGTGCTATCGAGACGCGGTCTTCTGCGTCTTGTTCGCGCCGCCGAGAGGAAGCATACTCTTCAAACCGCATGCCGATATTCGCAGCGAAACCGATTGCGTGAGAGATTTGGTATCTCCGAATCTGTAATTTGCAGGTAAAATCAGGGAGTAACTATGACTCTCTACAGGTCGCCAAATGCCTCGTCGTCTAATTAGTGAAGCTCATGAATGTATGATTTGCTTACAGCATCACGACCGTTCGTGCTATCGAGACGCGGTCTTCAGCGTCGTGTTCGCTCTGCCGAGAGGAAGCGTACTCTTCAAACCGCATCCCGATATTCGCAGCGAAACCGATTGCGTGAGAGATTTTGTAAGAAATGCTTGAAATTCTTCTGAGTTAAGTCAGTTCGTCTACGGGGGATCGGCCTCGATGATTTGCTTACAGCATCACGACCCTTCGAGCTATCGAGACGCGGTCTTCTGCGTCTTGTTCGCGCCGGCGAGAGGAAGCGTACGCTTCAAACCGCATGCCGATATTCGCAGTATCTCCGAATCTGAAATTTTGCAAAATTTACTCCCGCCGCTTACCCGCGCTTATTCGTAATTTTCCTATAGAATCACGACCGTTCGTGCTATCGAGACGCGGTCTTCTGCGTCTTGTTCGCGCCGCCGAGAGGAAGCATACTCTTCAAACCGCATGCCGATATTCGCAGCGAAACCGATTGCGTGAGAGATTTGGTATCTCCGAATCTGTAATTTGCAGGTAAAATCAGGGAGTAACTATGACTCTCGACAGGTCGCCAAATGCCTCGTCGTCTAATTAGTGAAGCGCATGAATGTATGATTTGCTTACAGCATCACGACCGTTCGTGCTATCGAGACGCGGTCTTCAGCGTCGTGTTCGCTCTGCCGAGAGGAAGCGTACTCTTCAAACCGCATCCCGATATTCGCAGCGAAACCGATTGCGTGAGAGATTTTGTAAGAAATGCTTGAAATTCTTCTGAGTTAAGTCAGTTCGTCTACGGGGGATCGGCCTCGATGATTCGCTTACAGCATCACGACCCTTCGAGCTATCGAGACGCGGTCTTCTGCGTCTTGTTCGCGCCGGCGAGAGGAAGCGTACGCTTCAAACCGCATGCCGATATTCGCAGTATCTCCGAATCTGAAATTTTGCAAAATTTACTCCCGCCGCTTACCCGCGCTTATTCGTAATTTTCCTATAGAATCACGACCGTTCGTGCTATCGAGACGCGGTCTTCTGCGTCGGGTTCGCCCCGGAGAGGCGCGCCCGACCCCGTAGGCTCGTTCCGGTGTGTCGAAGCGAGATTTTTCGCGTATTTTGTAGCTGTTCCTCGAAAAGTCGTACCGAAAATCGGCTAAGTCCCGAATGTCGATTGTAGAGTAAACGTGCATTGATTGCAACGGGAT
>CAXEFP010001207.1:17500-20000 GCA_963995525.1 Escarpia spicata
CGAGCTATCGAGACGCGGTCTTCTACGTCTTGTTGGCGCCGGCGAGAGGAAGCGTACGCTTCAAACCGCATGCCGATATTCGCAGTATCTCCGAATCTGAAATTTTGCAAAATTTACTCCCGCCGCTTACCCGCGCTTATTCGTAATTTTCCTATAGAATCACGACCGTTCGTGCTATCGAGACGCGGTCTTCTGCGTCTTGTTCGCGCCGCCGAGAGGAAGCATACTCTTCAAACCGCATGCCGATATTCGCAGCGAAACCGATTGCGTGAGAGATTTGGTATCTCCGAATCTGTAATTTGCAGGTAAAATCAGGGAGTAACTATGACTCTCTACAGGTCGCCAAATGCCTCGTCGTCTAATTAGTGAAGCTCATGAATGTATGATTTGCTTACAGCATCACGACCGTTCGTGCTATCGAGACGCGGTCTTCAGCGTCGTGTTCGCTCTGCCGAGAGGAAGCGTACTCTTCAAACCGCATCCCGATATTCGCAGCGAAACCGATTGCGTGAGAGATTTTGTAAGAAATGCTTGAAATTCTTCTGAGTTAAGTCAGTTCGTCTACGGGGGATCGGCCTCGATGATTTGCTTACAGCATCACGACCCTTCGAGCTATCGAGACGCGGTCTTCTGCGTCTTGTTCGCGCCGGCGAGAGGAAGCGTACGCTTCAAACCGCACGCCGATATTCGCAGTATCTCCGAATCTGAAATTTTGCAAAATTTACTCCCGCCGCTTACCCGCGCTTATTCGTAATTTTCCTATAGAATCACGACCGTTCGTGCTATCGAGACGCGGTCTTCTGCGTCTTGTTCGCGCCGCCGAGAGGAAGCATACTCTTCAAACCGCATGCCGATATTCGCAGCGAAACCGATTGCGTGAGAGATTTGGTATCTCCGAATCTGTAATTTGCAGGTAAAATCAGGGAGTAACTATGACTCTCGACAGGTCGCCAAATGCCTCGTCGTCTAATTAGTGAAGCGCATGAATGTATGATTTGCTTACAGCATCACGACCGTTCGTGCTATCGAGACGCGGTCTTCAGCGTCGTGTTCGCTCTGCCGAGAGGAAGCGTACTCTTCAAACCGCATCCCGATATTCGCAGCGAAACCGATTGCGTGAGAGATTTTGTAAGAAATGCTTGAAATTCTTCTGAGTTAAGTCAGTTCGTCTACGGGGGATCGGCCTCGATGATTTGCTTACAGCATCACGACCCTTCGAGCTATCGAGACGCGGTCTTCTGCGTCTTGTTCGCGCCGGCGAGAGGAAGCGTACGCTTCAAACCGCATGCCGATATTCGCAGTATCTCCGAATCTGAAATTTTGCAAAATTTACTCCCGCCGCTTACCCGCGCTTATTCGTAATTTTCCTATAGAATCACGACCGTTCGTGCTATCGAGACGCGGTCTTCTGCGTCTTGTTCGCGCCGCCGAGAGGAAGCATACTCTTCAAACCGCATGCCGATATTCGCAGCGAAACCGATTGCGTGAGAGATTTGGTATCTCCGAATCTGTAATTTGCAGGTAAAATCAGGGAGTAACTATGACTCTCTACAGGTCGCCAAATGCCTCGTCGTCTAATTAGTGAAGCTCATGAATGTATGATTTGCTTACAGCATCACGACCGTTCGTGCTATCGAGACGCGGTCTTCAGCGTCGTGTTCGCTCTGCCGAGAGGAAGCGTACTCTTCAAACCGCATCCCGATATTCGCAGCGAAACCGATTGCGTGAGAGATTTTGTAAGAAATGCTTGAAATTCTTCTGAGTTAAGTCAGTTCGTCTACGGGGGATCGGCCTCGATGATTTGCTTACAGCATCACGACCCTTCGAGCTATCGAGACGCGGTCTTCTGCGTCTTGTTCGCGCCGGCGAGAGGAAGCGTACGCTTCAAACCGCATGCCGATATTCGCAGTATCTCCGAATCTGAAATTTTGCAAAATTTACTCCCGCCGCTTACCCGCGCTTATTCGTAATTTTCCTATAGAATCACGACCGTTCGTGCTATCGAGACGCGGTCTTCTGCGTCTTGTTCGCGCCGCCGAGAGGAAGCATACTCTTCAAACCGCATGCCGATATTCGCAGCGAAACCGATTGCGTGAGAGATTTGGTATCTCCGAATCTGTAATTTGCAGGTAAAATCAGGGAGTAACTATGACTCTCGACAGGTCGCCAAATGCCTCGTCGTCTAATTAGTGAAGCGCATGAATGTATGATTTGCTTACAGCATCACGACCGTTCGTGCTATCGAGACGCGGTCTTCAGCGTCGTGTTCGCTCTGCCGAGAGGAAGCGTACTCTTCAAACCGCATCCCGATATTCGCAGCGAAACCGATTGCGTGAGAGATTTTGTAAGAAATGCTTGAAATTCTTCTGAGTTAAGTCAGTTCGTCTACGGGGGATCGGCCTCGATGATTTGCTTACAGCATCACGACCCTTCGAGCTA
Organism: Escarpia spicata; assembly: GCA_963995525.1. Taxonomy (NCBI): domain Eukaryota; kingdom Metazoa; phylum Annelida; class Polychaeta; order Sabellida; family Siboglinidae; genus Escarpia; species Escarpia spicata. The sequence goes on from CAXEFP010001207.1 coordinate 19,940, forward strand.
TCGAGACGCGGTCTTCTGCGTCTTGTTCGCGCCGGCGAGAGGAAGCGTACGCTTCAAACCG
>CAXEFP010001207.1:30000-37500 GCA_963995525.1 Escarpia spicata
ATGATTTGCTTACAGCATCACGACCGTTCGTGCTATCGAGACGCGGTCTTCAGCGTCGTGTTCGCTCTGCCGAGAGGAAGCGTACTCTTCAAACCGCATCCCGATATTCGCAGCGAAACCGATTGCGTGAGAGATTTTGTAAGAAATGCTTGAAATTCTTCTGAGTTAAGTCAGTTCGTCTACGGGGGATCGGCCTCGATGATTTGCTTACAGCATCACGACCCTTCGAGCTATCGAGACGCGGTCTTCTGCGTCTTGTTCGCGCCGGCGAGAGGAAGCGTACGCTTCAAACCGCATGCCGATATTCGCAGTATCTCCGAATCTGAAATTTTGCAAAATTTACTCCCGCCGCTTACCCGCGCTTATTCGTAATTTTCCTATAGAATCACGACCGTTCGTGCTATCGAGACGCGGTCTTCTGCGTCTTGTTCGCGCCGCCGAGAGGAAGCATACTCTTCAAACCGCATGCCGATATTCGCAGCGAAACCGATTGCGTGAGAGATTTGGTATCTCCGAATCTGTAATTTGCAGGTAAAATCAGGGAGTAACTATGACTCTCGACAGGTCGCCAAATGCCTCGTCGTCTAATTAGTGAAGCGCATGAATGTATGATTTGCTTACAGCATCACGACCGTTCGTGCTATCGAGACGCGGTCTTCAGCGTCGTGTTCGCTCTGCCGAGAGGAAGCGTACTCTTCAAACCGCATCCCGATATTCGCAGCGAAACCGATTGCGTGAGAGATTTTGTAAGAAATGCTTGAAATTCTTCTGAGTTAAGTCAGTTCGTCTACGGGGGATCGGCCTCGATGATTCGCTTACAGCATCACGACCCTTCGAGCTATCGAGACGCGGTCTTCTGCGTCTTGTTCGCGCCGGCGAGAGGAAGCGTACGCTTCAAACCGCATGCCGATATTCGCAGTATCTCCGAATCTGAAATTTTGCAAAATTTACTCCCGCCGCTTACCCGCGCTTATTCGTAATTTTGCTATAGAATCACGACCGTTCGTGCTATCGAGACGCGGTCTTCAGCGTCGTGTTCGCTCTGCCGAGAGGAAGCGTACTCTTCAAACCGCATCCCGATATTCGCAGCGAAACCGATTGCGTGAGAGATTTTGTAAGAAATGCTTGAAATTCTTCTGAGTTAAGTCAGTTCGTCTACGGGGGATCGGCCTCGATGATTTGCTTACAGCATCACGACCCTTCGAGCTATCGAGACGCGGTCTTCTGCGTCTTGTTCGCGCCGGCGAGAGGAAGCGTACGCTTCAAACCGCATGCCGATATTCGCAGTATCTCCGAATCTGAAATTTTGCAAAATTTACTCCCGCCGCTTACCCGCGCTTATTCGTAATTTTCCTATAGAATCACGACCGTTCGTGCTATCGAGACGCGGTCTTCTGCGTCTTGTTCGCGCCGCCGAGAGGAAGCATACTCTTCAAACCGCATGCCGATATTCGCAGCGAAACCGATTGCGTGAGAGATTTGGTATCTCCGAATCTGTAATTTGCAGGTAAAATCAGGGAGTAACTATGACTCTCTACAGGTCGCCAAATGCCTCGTCGTCTAATTAGTGAAGCTCATGAATGTATGATTTGCTTACAGCATCACGACCGTTCGTGCTATCGAGACGCGGTCTTCAGCGTCGTGTTCGCTCTGCCGAGAGGAAGCGTACTCTTCAAACCGCATCCCGATATTCGCAGCGAAACCGATTGCGTGAGAGATTTTGTAAGAAATGCTTGAAATTCTTCTGAGTTAAGTCAGTTCGTCTACGGGGGATCGGCCTCGATGATTTGCTTACAGCATCACGACCCTTCGAGCTATCGAGACGCGGTCTTCTGCGTCTTGTTCGCGCCGGCGAGAGGAAGCGTACGCTTCAAACCGCATGCCGATATTCGCAGTATCTCCGAATCTGAAATTTTGCAAAATTTACTCCCGCCGCTTACCCGCGCTTATTCGTAATTTTCCTATAGAATCACGACCGTTCGTGCTATCGAGACGCGGTCTTCTGCGTCTTGTTCGCGCCGCCGAGAGGAAGCATACTCTTCAAACCGCATGCCGATATTCGCAGCGAAACCGATTGCGTGAGAGATTTGGTATCTCCGAATCTGTAATTTGCAGGTAAAATCAGGGAGTAACTATGACTCTCTACAGGTCGCCAAATGCCTCGTCGTCTAATTAGTGAAGCTCATGAATGTATGATTTGCTTACAGCATCACGACCGTTCGTGCTATCGAGACGCGGTCTTCAGCGTCGTGTTCGCTCTGCCGAGAGGAAGCGTACTCTTCAAACCGCATCCCGATATTCGCAGCGAAACCGATTGCGTGAGAGATTTTGTAAGAAATGCTTGAAATTCTTCTGAGTTAAGTCAGTTCGTCTACGGGGGATCGGCCTCGATGATTTGCTTACAGCATCACGACCCTTCGAGCTATCGAGACGCGGTCTTCTGCGTCTTGTTCGCGCCGGCGAGAGGAAGCGTACGCTTCAAACCGCATGCCGATATTCGCAGTATCTCCGAATCTGAAATTTTGCAAAATTTACTCCCGCCGCTTACCCGCGCTTATTCGTAATTTTCCTATAGAATCACGACCGTTCGTGCTATCGAGACGCGGTCTTCTGCGTCTTGTTCGCGCCGCCGAGAGGAAGCATACTCTTCAAACCGCATGCCGATATTCGCAGCGAAACCGATTGCGTGAGAGATTTGGTATCTCCGAATCTGTAATTTGCAGGTAAAATCAGGGAGTAACTATGACTCTCTACAGGTCGCCAAATGCCTCGTCGTCTAATTAGTGAAGCTCATGAATGTATGATTTGCTTACAGCATCACGACCGTTCGTGCTATCGAGACGCGGTCTTCAGCGTCGTGTTCGCTCTGCCGAGAGGAAGCGTACTCTTCAAACCGCATCCCGATATTCGCAGCGAAACCGATTGCGTGAGAGATTTTGTAAGAAATGCTTGAAATTCTTCTGAGTTAAGTCAGTTCGTCTACGGGGGATCGGCCTCGATGATTTGCTTACAGCATCACGACCCTTCGAGCTATCGAGACGCGGTCTTCTGCGTCTTGTTCGCGCCGGCGAGAGGAAGCGTACGCTTCAAACCGCATGCCGATATTCGCAGTATCTCCGAATCTGAAATTTTGCAAAATTTACTCCCGCCGCTTACCCGCGCTTATTCGTAATTTTCCTATAGAATCACGACCGTTCGTGCTATCGAGACGCGGTCTTCTGCGTCTTGTTCGCGCCGCCGAGAGGAAGCATACTCTTCAAACCGCATGCCGATATTCGCAGCGAAACCGATTGCGTGAGAGATTTGGTATCTCCGAATCTGTAATTTGCAGGTAAAATCAGGGAGTAACTATGACTCTCGACAGGTCGCCAAATGCCTCGTCGTCTAATTAGTGAAGCGCATGAATGTATGATTTGCTTACAGCATCACGACCGTTCGTGCTATCGAGACGCGGTCTTCAGCGTCGTGTTCGCTCTGCCGAGAGGAAGCGTACTCTTCAAACCGCATCCCGATATTCGCAGCGAAACCGATTGCGTGAGAGATTTTGTAAGAAATGCTTGAAATTCTTCTGAGTTAAGTCAGTTCGTCTACGGGGGATCGGCCTCGATGATTTGCTTACAGCATCACGACCCTTCGAGCTATCGAGACGCGGTCTTCTGCGTCTTGTTCGCGCCGGCGAGAGGAAGCGTACGCTTCAAACCGCATGCCGATATTCGCAGTATCTCCGAATCTGAAATTTTGCAAAATTTACTCCCGCCGCTTACCCGCGCTTATTCGTAATTTTCCTATAGAATCACGACCGTTCGTGCTATCGAGACGCGGTCTTCTGCGTCTTGTTCGCGCCGCCGAGAGGAAGCATACTCTTCAAACCGCATGCCGATATTCGCAGCGAAACCGATTGCGTGAGAGATTTGGTATCTCCGAATCTGTAATTTGCAGGTAAAATCAGGGAGTAACTATGACTCTCGACAGGTCGCCAAATGCCTCGTCGTCTAATTAGTGAAGCGCATGAATGTATGATTTGCTTACAGCATCACGACCGTTCGTGCTATCGAGACGCGGTCTTCAGCGTCGTGTTCGCTCTGCCGAGAGGAAGCGTACTCTTCAAACCGCATCCCGATATTCGCAGCGAAACCGATTGCGTGAGAGATTTTGTAAGAAATGCTTGAAATTCTTCTGAGTTAAGTCAGTTCGTCTACGGGGGATCGGCCTCGATGATTTGCTTACAGCATCACGACCCTTCGAGCTATCGAGACGCGGTCTTCTGCGTCTTGTTCGCGCCGGCGAGAGGAAGCGTACGCTTCAAACCGCATGCCGATATTCGCAGTATCTCCGAATCTGAAATTTTGCAAAATTTACTCCCGCCGCTTACCCGCGCTTATTCGTAATTTTCCTATAGAATCACGACCGTTCGTGCTATCGAGACGCGGTCTTCTGCGTCTTGTTCGCGCCGCCGAGAGGAAGCATACTCTTCAAACCGCATGCCGATATTCGCAGCGAAACCGATTGCGTGAGAGATTTGGTATCTCCGAATCTGTAATTTGCAGGTAAAATCAGGGAGTAACTATGACTCTCGACAGGTCGCCAAATGCCTCGTCGTCTAATTAGTGAAGCGCATGAATGTATGATTTGCTTACAGCATCACGACCGTTCGTGCTATCGAGACGCGGTCTTCAGCGTCGTGTTCGCTCTGCCGAGAGGAAGCGTACTCTTCAAACCGCATCCCGATATTCGCAGCGAAACCGATTGCGTGAGAGATTTTGTAAGAAATGCTTGAAATTCTTCTGAGTTAAGTCAGTTCGTCTACGGGGGATCGGCCTCGATGATTTGCTTACAGCATCACGACCCTTCGAGCTATCGAGACGCGGTCTTCTGCGTCTTGTTCGCGCCGGCGAGAGGAAGCGTACGCTTCAAACCGCATGCCGATATTCGCAGTATCTCCGAATCTGAAATTTTGCAAAATTTACTCCCGCCGCTTACCCGCGCTTATTCGTAATTTTCCTATAGAATCACGACCGTTCGTGCTATCGAGACGCGGTCTTCTGCGTCTTGTTCGCGCCGCCGAGAGGAAGCATACTCTTCAAACCGCATGCCGATATTCGCAGCGAAACCGATTGCGTGAGAGATTTGGTATCTCCGAATCTGTAATTTGCAGGTAAAATCAGGGAGTAACTATGACTCTCGACAGGTCGCCAAATGCCTCGTCGTCTAATTAGTGAAGCGCATGAATGTATGATTTGCTTACAGCATCACGACCGTTCGTGCTATCGAGACGCGGTCTTCAGCGTCGTGTTCGCTCTGCCGAGAGGAAGCGTACTCTTCAAACCGCATCCCGATATTCGCAGCGAAACCGATTGCGTGAGAGATTTTGTAAGAAATGCTTGAAATTCTTCTGAGTTAAGTCAGTTCGTCTACGGGGGATCGGCCTCGATGATTTGCTTACAGCATCACGACCCTTCGAGCTATCGAGACGCGGTCTTCTGCGTCTTGTTCGCGCCGGCGAGAGGAAGCGTACGCTTCAAACCGCATGCCGATATTCGCAGTATCTCCGTATCTGAAATTTTGCAAAATGCTGCACAATTTGCGGAAAGGTATCCGTCAGTCAACGAAAACTACACGGTAGATAACACCCTTTCAAGTTGGACTTAACCCTAGGTTTTCATTTTTTGATACAATTGTCTGAACAAAATAAAACCTATGCCATTCTGAAGGATATACATAATGTACAAACAATTATACTTACTTTATTATGACAGTGCATTAGAACGTTTCTTAGAACGTTTTTAACTTTTGAAATAAGCTGACTGTGTGAACGATTTAAGAGGTAGTCGACCTTATACTGATCTCTATAGACTTTGTGGGAGAAATGGCATAATTTCACAAACATATGTTTATTTTTAAGTAAGCAACATGTTTCGCCACTAAATAATATAAATACATGTATGAGATGTATATAACACCGATTCTATGAGAGATTTTGTAAGAAATGCTTGAAATTCGACTAAGTAAATTGAGTTAATCTACGGGGGATCGCCATGTGTAGTTTGCTTACAGCATCACGACCGTTCGAGCTATCGAGACGCGGTCTTCTGCGTCTTGTTCGCGCCGGCGAGAGGAAGCGTACGCTTCAAACCGCATGCCGATATTCGCAGTATCTCCGAATCTGAAATTTTGCAAAATTTACTCCCGCCGCTTACCCGCGCTTATTCGTAATTTTGCTATAGAATCACGACCGTTCGTGCTATCGAGACGCGGTCTTCAGCGTCGTGTTCGCTCTGCCGAGAGGAAGCGTACTCTTCAAACCGCATCCCGATATTCGCAGCGAAACCGATTGCGTGAGAGATTTTGTAAGAAATGCTTGAAATTCTTCTGAGTTAAGTCAGTTCGTCTACGGGGGATCGGCCTCGATGATTTGCTTACAGCATCACGACCCTTCGAGCTATCGAGACGCGGTCTTCTGCGTCTTGTTCGCGCCGGCGAGAGGAAGCGTACGCTTCAAACCGCATGCCGATATTCGCAGTATCTCCGAATCTGAAATTTTGCAAAATTTACTCCCGCCGCTTACCCGCGCTTATTCGTAATTTTCCTATAGAATCACGACCGTTCGTGCTATCGAGACGCGGTCTTCTGCGTCTTGTTCGCGCCGCCGAGAGGAAGCATACTCTTCAAACCGCATGCCGATATTCGCAGCGAAACCGATTGCGTGAGAGATTTGGTATCTCCGAATCTGTAATTTGCAGGTAAAATCAGGGAGTAACTATGACTCTCTACAGGTCGCCAAATGCCTCGTCGTCTAATTAGTGAAGCTCATGAATGTATGATTTGCTTACAGCATCACGACCGTTCGTGCTATCGAGACGCGGTCTTCAGCGTCGTGTTCGCTCTGCCGAGAGGAAGCGTACTCTTCAAACCGCATCCCGATATTCGCAGCGAAACCGATTGCGTGAGAGATTTTGTAAGAAATGCTTGAAATTCTTCTGAGTTAAGTCAGTTCGTCTACGGGGGATCGGCCTCGATGATTTGCTTACAGCATCACGACCCTTCGAGCTATCGAGACGCGGTCTTCTGCGTCTTGTTCGCGCCGGCGAGAGGAAGCGTACGCTTCAAACCGCATGCCGATATTCGCAGTATCTCCGAATCTGAAATTTTGCAAAATTTACTCCCGCCGCTTACCCGCGCTTATTCGTAATTTTCCTATAGAATCACGACCGTTCGTGCTATCGAGACGCGGTCTTCTGCGTCTTGTTCGCGCCGCCGAGAGGAAGCATACTCTTCAAACCGCATGCCGATATTCGCAGCGAAACCGATTGCGTGAGAGATTTGGTATCTCCGAATCTGTAATTTGCAGGTAAAATCAGGGAGTAACTATGACTCTCTACAGGTCGCCAAATGCCTCGTCGTCTAATTAGTGAAGCTCATGAATGTATGATTTGCTTACAGCATCACGACCGTTCGTGCTATCGAGACGCGGTCTTCAGCGTCGTGTTCGCTCTGCCGAGA
>CAXEFP010001207.1:47500-55000 GCA_963995525.1 Escarpia spicata
AGACGGCATCCCGATATTCGCAGCGAAACCGATTGCGTGAAAGATTTTGTAAGAAATGCTTGAAATTCTTCTGAGTTAAGTCAGTTCGTCTACGGGGGATCGGCCTCGATGATTTGCTTACAGCATCACGACCCTTCGAGCTATCGAGACGCGGTCTTCTACGTCTTGTTGGCGCCGGCGAGAGGAAGCGTACGCTTCAAACCGCATGCCGATATTCCGTAGACTAACATAATTCTCTTTATATTTTTTTCAAAAAATTCTGGCCAATCCTCCGTAGACTGACTTTTCTTTATATTTTTTTCAAAAAATTCGGGCCAATCCCCCATAGACGCGGTCTTCAGCGTCGTGTTCGCTCTGCCGAGAGCAAGCGTACGCTGCAGACGGCATCCCGATATTCGCAGCGAAACCGATTGCGTGAAAGATTTTGTAAGAAATGCTTGAAATTCTTCTGAGTTAAGTCAGTTCGTCTACGGGGGATCGGCCTCGATGATTTGCTTACAGCATCACGACCCTTCGAGCTATCGAGACGCGGTCTTCTACGTCTTGTTGGCGCCGGCGAGAGGAAGCGTACGCTTCAAACCGCATGCCGATATTCCGTAGACTAACATAATTCTCTTTATATTTTTTTCAAAAAATTCTGGCCAATCCTCCGTAGACTGACTTTTCTTTATATTTTTTTCAAAAAATTCGGGCCAATCCCCCATAGACGCGGTCTTCAGCGTCGTGTTCGCTCTGCCGAGAGCAAGCGTACGCTGCAGACGGCATCCCGATATTCGCAGCGAAACCGATTGCGTGAAAGATTTTGTAAGAAATGCTTGAAATTCTTCTGAGTTAAGTCAGTTCGTCTACGGGGGATCGGCCTCGATGATTTGCTTACAGCATCACGACCCTTCGAGCTATCGAGACGCGGTCTTCTACGTCTTGTTGGCGCCGGCGAGAGGAAGCGTACGCTTCAAACCGCATGCCGATATTCCGTAGACTAACATAATTCTCTTTATATTTTTTTCAAAAAATTCTGGCCAATCCTCCGTAGACTGACTTTTCTTTATATTTTTTTCAAAAAATTCGGGCCAATCCCCCATAGACGCGGTCTTCAGCGTCGTGTTCGCTCTGCCGAGAGCAAGCGTACGCTGCAGACGGCATCCCGATATTCGCAGCGAAACCGATTGCGTGAAAGATTTTGTAAGAAATGCTTGAAATTCTTCTGAGTTAAGTCAGTTCGTCTACGGGGGATCGGCCTCGATGATTTGCTTACAGCATCACGACCCTTCGAGCTATCGAGACGCGGTCTTCTACGTCTTGTTGGCGCCGGCGAGAGGAAGCGTACGCTTCAAACCGCATGCCGATATTCCGTAGACTAACATAATTCTCTTTATATTTTTTTCAAAAAATTCTGGCCAATCCTCCGTAGACTGACTTTTCTTTATATTTTTTTCAAAAAATTCGGGCCAATCCCCCATAGACGCGGTCTTCAGCGTCGTGTTCGCTCTGCCGAGAGGAAGCGTACTCTTCAAACCGCATCCCGATATTCGCAGCGAAACCGATTGCGTGAGAGATTTTGTAAGAAATGCTTGAAATTCTTCTGAGTTAAGTCAGTTCGTCTACGGGGGATCGGCCTCGATGATTTGCTTACAGCATCACGACCCTTCGAGCTATCGAGACGCGGTCTTCTGCGTCTTGTTCGCGCCGGCGAGAGGAAGCGTACGCTTCAAACCGCATGCCGATATTCGCAGTATCTCCGAATCTGAAATTTTGCAAAATTTACTCCCGCCGCTTACCCGCGCTTATTCGTAATTTTCCTATAGAATCACGACCGTTCGTGCTATCGAGACGCGGTCTTCTGCGTCTTGTTCGCGCCGCCGAGAGGAAGCATACTCTTCAAACCGCATGCCGATATTCGCAGCGAAACCGATTGCGTGAGAGATTTGGTATCTCCGAATCTGTAATTTGCAGGTAAAATCAGGGAGTAACTATGACTCTCTACAGGTCGCCAAATGCCTCGTCGTCTAATTAGTGAAGCTCATGAATGTATGATTTGCTTACAGCATCACGACCGTTCGTGCTATCGAGACGCGGTCTTCAGCGTCGTGTTCGCTCTGCCGAGAGGAAGCGTACTCTTCAAACCGCATCCCGATATTCGCAGCGAAACCGATTGCGTGAGAGATTTTGTAAGAAATGCTTGAAATTCTTCTGAGTTAAGTCAGTTCGTCTACGGGGGATCGGCCTCGATGATTTGCTTACAGCATCACGACCCTTCGAGCTATCGAGACGCGGTCTTCTGCGTCTTGTTCGCGCCGGCGAGAGGAAGCGTACGCTTCAAACCGCATGCCGATATTCGCAGTATCTCCGAATCTGAAATTTTGCAAAATTTACTCCCGCCGCTTACCCGCGCTTATTCGTAATTTTCCTATAGAATCACGACCGTTCGTGCTATCGAGACGCGGTCTTCTGCGTCTTGTTCGCGCCGCCGAGAGGAAGCATACTCTTCAAACCGCATGCCGATATTCGCAGCGAAACCGATTGCGTGAGAGATTTGGTATCTCCGAATCTGTAATTTGCAGGTAAAATCAGGGAGTAACTATGACTCTCGACAGGTCGCCAAATGCCTCGTCGTCTAATTAGTGAAGCGCATGAATGTATGATTTGCTTACAGCATCACGACCGTTCGTGCTATCGAGACGCGGTCTTCAGCGTCGTGTTCGCTCTGCCGAGAGGAAGCGTACTCTTCAAACCGCATCCCGATATTCGCAGCGAAACCGATTGCGTGAGAGATTTTGTAAGAAATGCTTGAAATTCTTCTGAGTTAAGTCAGTTCGTCTACGGGGGATCGGCCTCGATGATTTGCTTACAGCATCACGACCCTTCGAGCTATCGAGACGCGGTCTTCTGCGTCTTGTTCGCGCCGGCGAGAGGAAGCGTACGCTTCAAACCGCATGCCGATATTCGCAGTATCTCCGAATCTGAAATTTTGCAAAATTTACTCCCGCCGCTTACCCGCGCTTATTCGTAATTTTCCTATAGAATCACGACCGTTCGTGCTATCGAGACGCGGTCTTCTGCGTCTTGTTCGCGCCGCCGAGAGGAAGCATACTCTTCAAACCGCATGCCGATATTCGCAGCGAAACCGATTGCGTGAGAGATTTGGTATCTCCGAATCTGTAATTTGCAGGTAAAATCAGGGAGTAACTATGACTCTCGACAGGTCGCCAAATGCCTCGTCGTCTAATTAGTGAAGCGCATGAATGTATGATTTGCTTACAGCATCACGACCGTTCGTGCTATCGAGACGCGGTCTTCAGCGTCGTGTTCGCTCTGCCGAGAGGAAGCGTACTCTTCAAACCGCATCCCGATATTCGCAGCGAAACCGATTGCGTGAGAGATTTTGTAAGAAATGCTTGAAATTCTTCTGAGTTAAGTCAGTTCGTCTACGGGGGATCGGCCTCGATGATTTGCTTACAGCATCACGACCCTTCGAGCTATCGAGACGCGGTCTTCTGCGTCTTGTTCGCGCCGGCGAGAGGAAGCGTACGCTTCAAACCGCATGCCGATATTCGCAGTATCTCCGAATCTGAAATTTTGCAAAATTTACTCCCGCCGCTTACCCGCGCTTATTCGTAATTTTCCTATAGAATCACGACCGTTCGTGCTATCGAGACGCGGTCTTCTGCGTCTTGTTCGCGCCGCCGAGAGGAAGCATACTCTTCAAACCGCATGCCGATATTCGCAGCGAAACCGATTGCGTGAGAGATTTGGTATCTCCGAATCTGTAATTTGCAGGTAAAATCAGGGAGTAACTATGACTCTCGACAGGTCGCCAAATGCCTCGTCGTCTAATTAGTGAAGCGCATGAATGTATGATTTGCTTACAGCATCACGACCGTTCGTGCTATCGAGACGCGGTCTTCAGCGTCGTGTTCGCTCTGCCGAGAGGAAGCGTACTCTTCAAACCGCATCCCGATATTCGCAGCGAAACCGATTGCGTGAGAGATTTTGTAAGAAATGCTTGAAATTCTTCTGAGTTAAGTCAGTTCGTCTACGGGGGATCGGCCTCGATGATTTGCTTACAGCATCACGACCCTTCGAGCTATCGAGACGCGGTCTTCTGCGTCTTGTTCGCGCCGGCGAGAGGAAGCGTACGCTTCAAACCGCATGCCGATATTCGCAGTATCTCCGTATCTGAAATTTTGCAAAATGCTGCACAATTTGCGGAAAGGTATCCGTCAGTCAACGAAAACTACACGGTAGATAACACCCTTTCAAGTTGGACTTAACCCTAGGTTTTCATTTTTTGATACAATTGTCTGAACAAAATAAAACCTATGCCATTCTGAAGGATATACATAATGTACAAACAATTATACTTACTTTATTATGACAGTGCATTAGAACGTTTCTTAGAACGTTTTTAACTTTTGAAATAAGCTGACTGTGTGAACGATTTAAGAGGTAGTCGACCTTATACTGATCTCTATAGACTTTGTGGGAGAAATGGCATAATTTCACAAACATATGTTTATTTTTAAGTAAGCAACATGTTTCGCCACTAAATAATATAAATACATGTATGAGATGTATATAACACCGATTCTATGAGAGATTTTGTAAGAAATGCTTGAAATTCGACTAAGTAAATTGAGTTAATCTACGGGGGATCGCCATGTGTAGTTTGCTTACAGCATCACGACCGTTCGAGCTATCGAGACGCGGTCTTCTGCGTCTTGTTCGCGCCGGCGAGAGGAAGCGTACGCTTCAAACCGCATGCCGATATTCGCAGTATCTCCGAATCTGAAATTTTGCAAAATTTACTCCCGCCGCTTACCCGCGCTTATTCGTAATTTTGCTATAGAATCACGACCGTTCGTGCTATCGAGACGCGGTCTTCAGCGTCGTGTTCGCTCTGCCGAGAGGAAGCGTACTCTTCAAACCGCATCCCGATATTCGCAGCGAAACCGATTGCGTGAGAGATTTTGTAAGAAATGCTTGAAATTCTTCTGAGTTAAGTCAGTTCGTCTACGGGGGATCGGCCTCGATGATTTGCTTACAGCATCACGACCCTTCGAGCTATCGAGACGCGGTCTTCTGCGTCTTGTTCGCGCCGGCGAGAGGAAGCGTACGCTTCAAACCGCATGCCGATATTCGCAGTATCTCCGAATCTGAAATTTTGCAAAATTTACTCCCGCCGCTTACCCGCGCTTATTCGTAATTTTCCTATAGAATCACGACCGTTCGTGCTATCGAGACGCGGTCTTCTGCGTCTTGTTCGCGCCGCCGAGAGGAAGCATACTCTTCAAACCGCATGCCGATATTCGCAGCGAAACCGATTGCGTGAGAGATTTGGTATCTCCGAATCTGTAATTTGCAGGTAAAATCAGGGAGTAACTATGACTCTCTACAGGTCGCCAAATGCCTCGTCGTCTAATTAGTGAAGCTCATGAATGTATGATTTGCTTACAGCATCACGACCGTTCGTGCTATCGAGACGCGGTCTTCAGCGTCGTGTTCGCTCTGCCGAGAGGAAGCGTACTCTTCAAACCGCATCCCGATATTCGCAGCGAAACCGATTGCGTGAGAGATTTTGTAAGAAATGCTTGAAATTCTTCTGAGTTAAGTCAGTTCGTCTACGGGGGATCGGCCTCGATGATTTGCTTACAGCATCACGACCCTTCGAGCTATCGAGACGCGGTCTTCTGCGTCTTGTTCGCGCCGGCGAGAGGAAGCGTACGCTTCAAACCGCATGCCGATATTCGCAGTATCTCCGAATCTGAAATTTTGCAAAATTTACTCCCGCCGCTTACCCGCGCTTATTCGTAATTTTCCTATAGAATCACGACCGTTCGTGCTATCGAGACGCGGTCTTCTGCGTCTTGTTCGCGCCGCCGAGAGGAAGCATACTCTTCAAACCGCATGCCGATATTCGCAGCGAAACCGATTGCGTGAGAGATTTGGTATCTCCGAATCTGTAATTTGCAGGTAAAATCAGGGAGTAACTATGACTCTCTACAGGTCGCCAAATGCCTCGTCGTCTAATTAGTGAAGCTCATGAATGTATGATTTGCTTACAGCATCACGACCGTTCGTGCTATCGAGACGCGGTCTTCAGCGTCGTGTTCGCTCTGCCGAGAGGAAGCGTACTCTTCAAACCGCATCCCGATATTCGCAGCGAAACCGATTGCGTGAGAGATTTTGTAAGAAATGCTTGAAATTCTTCTGAGTTAAGTCAGTTCGTCTACGGGGGATCGGCCTCGATGATTTGCTTACAGCATCACGACCCTTCGAGCTATCGAGACGCGGTCTTCTGCGTCTTGTTCGCGCCGGCGAGAGGAAGCGTACGCTTCAAACCGCATGCCGATATTCGCAGTATCTCCGAATCTGAAATTTTGCAAAATTTACTCCCGCCGCTTACCCGCGCTTATTCGTAATTTTCCTATAGAATCACGACCGTTCGTGCTATCGAGACGCGGTCTTCTGCGTCTTGTTCGCGCCGCCGAGAGGAAGCATACTCTTCAAACCGCATGCCGATATTCGCAGCGAAACCGATTGCGTGAGAGATTTGGTATCTCCGAATCTGTAATTTGCAGGTAAAATCAGGGAGTAACTATGACTCTCGACAGGTCGCCAAATGCCTCGTCGTCTAATTAGTGAAGCGCATGAATGTATGATTTGCTTACAGCATCACGACCGTTCGTGCTATCGAGACGCGGTCTTCAGCGTCGTGTTCGCTCTGCCGAGAGGAAGCGTACTCTTCAAACCGCATCCCGATATTCGCAGCGAAACCGATTGCGTGAGAGATTTTGTAAGAAATGCTTGAAATTCTTCTGAGTTAAGTCAGTTCGTCTACGGGGGATCGGCCTCGATGATTTGCTTACAGCATCACGACCCTTCGAGCTATCGAGACGCGGTCTTCTGCGTCTTGTTCGCGCCGGCGAGAGGAAGCGTACGCTTCAAACCGCATGCCGATATTCGCAGTATCTCCGAATCTGAAATTTTGCAAAATTTACTCCCGCCGCTTACCCGCGCTTATTCGTAATTTTCCTATAGAATCACGACCGTTCGTGCTATCGAGACGCGGTCTTCTGCGTCGGGTTCGCCCCGGAGAGGCGCGCCCGACCCCGTAGGCTCGTTCCGGTGTGTCGAAGCGAGATTTTTCGCGTATTTTGTAGCTGTTCCTCGAAAAGTCGTACCGAAAATCGGCTAAGTCCCGAATGTCGATTGTAGAGTAAACGTGCATTGATTGCAACGGGATTCGGTAATGCTCCGGTCGGTGCGAATGTGGATGCCCTCCAGTGTTCCCGTTTATGTTTTGGAGTCGTTTGGCGAGTGTTGTGCGAAAGAAATTTCGATCGGATGTAATTTTTGGTATGTTATCATATATGTTCTGCGCCCGTTCTATATATGTGGAGAGCGGTTGGTCGCCGGCCGTTGGCGCAGAATTGAAAAATTCTGTTCTCTCCTCGTTCTCGTTGGGACGGTTGCCGATGTTAGGCTGCGCGAACTCGTGTT
>CAXEFP010001208.1:7500-12500 GCA_963995525.1 Escarpia spicata
AACACGACGCTGAAGACCGCCGTCTCGGATAGCACGAACGGTCGTGATGCTGTAAGCAAATCATACATTTCATGCGCTTCACTAATTAGACGACGAGGCATTTGGCGACCTGTCGGAGTCATAGTTACTCCCTGATTTTACCTGCAAATTACAGATTCGGAGATACCAAATCTCTCACGCAATCGGTTTCGCTGCGAATATCGGCATGCGGTTTGAAGAGTATGCTTCCTCTCGGCGGCGCAACAAGACGCAGAAGACCGCGTCTCGATAGCACGAACGGCGTGATTCTATAGGAAAATTACGAATAAGCGCGGGTAAGCGGCGGGAGTAAATTTTGCAAAATTTCAGATTCGGAGTACTGCGAATATCGGCGTGCGGTTTGAAGCGTACGCTTCCTCTCGCCGGCGCGAACAAGACGCAGAAGACCGCGTCTCGATAGCTCGAAGGGTCGTGATGCTGTAAGCAAATCATCGAGGCCGATCCCCCGTAGACGAACTGACTTAACTCAGAAAGAATTTCAAGCATTTCTTACAAAATCTCTCACGCAATCGGTTTCGCTGCGAATATCGGGATGCGGTTTGAAGAGTACGCTTCCTCTCGGCAGAGCGAACACGACGCTGAAGACCGCGTCTCGATAGCACGAACGGTCGTGATGCTGTAAGCAAATCATACATTCATGAGCTTCACTAATTAGACGACGAGGCATTTGGCGACCTGTAGAGAGTCATAGTTACTCCCTGATTTTACCTGCAAATTACAGATTCGGAGATACCAATCTCTCACGCAATCGGTTTTCTCTGCGAATATCGGCATGCGGTTTGAAGAGTATGCTTCCTCTCGGCGGCGCGAACAAGACGCAGAAGACCGCGTCTCGATAGCACGAACGGTCGTGATTCTATAGGAAAATTACGAATAAGCGCGGGTAAGCGGCGGAGTAAATTTTGCAAAATTTCAGATTCGGAGATACTGCGAATATCGGCATGCGGTTTGAAGCGTACGCTTCCTCTCGCCGGCGCGAACAAGACGCAGAAGACCGCGTCTCGTAGCTCGAAGGGTCGTGATGCTGTAAGCAAATCATCGAGGCCGATTCCCCCGTAGACGAACTGACTTAATCAGAAGAATTTCAAGCATTTCTTACAAAATCTCTCACGCAATCGGTTTCGCTGCGAATATCGGGATGCGGTTTGAAGAGTACGCTTCCTCTCGGCAGAGCGAACACGACGCTGAAGACCGCGTCTCGATAGCACGAACGTCGTGATTCTATAGCAAAATTACGAATAAGCGCGGGTAAGCGGCGGGAGTAAATTTTGCAAAATTTCAGATTCGGAGATACTGCGAATATCGGCATGCGGTTTGAAGCGTACGCTTCCTCTCGCCGGCGCGAACAAGACGCAGAGAGACCGCGTCTCGATAGCTCGAACGGTCGTGATGCTGTAAGCAAACTACACATGGCGATCCCCCGTAGATTAACTCAATTTACTTAGTCGAATTTCAAGCATTCTTACAAAATCTCTCATAGAATCGGTGTTATATACATCTCATACATGTATTTATATTATTTAGTGGCGAAACATGTTGCTTACTTAAAAATAAACATATGTTTGTGAAATTATACCATTTCTCCCACAAAGTCTATAGAGATCAGTATAAGGTCGACTACCTCTTAAATCGTTCACACAGTCAGCTTATTTCAAAAGTTAAAAACGTTCTAAGAAACGTTCTATGCACTGTCATAATAAATAAGTATAATTGTTTGTACATTATGTATATCCTTCAGAATGGCATAGGTTTTATTTTGTTCAGACAATTGTATCAAAAAATGAAAACCTAGGGTTAAGTCCAACTTGAAAGGGTGTTATCTACCGTGTAGTTTTCGTTGACTGACGGATACCTTTCCGCAAATTGTGCAGCATTTTGCAAAATTTCAGATACGGAGATACTGCGAATATCGGCATGCGGTTTGAAGCGTACGCTTCCTCTCGCCGGCGCGAACAAGACGCAGAAGACCGCGTCTCGATAGCTCGAAGGGTCGTGATGCTGTAAGCAAATCATCGAGGCCGATCCCCCGTAGACGAACTGACTTAACTCAGAAGAATTTCAAGCATTTCTTACAAAATCTCTCACGCAATCGGTTTCGCTGCGAATATCGGGATGCGGTTTGAAGAGTACGCTTCCTCTCGGCAGAGCGAACACGACGCTGAAGACCGCGTCTCGATAGCACGAACGGTCGTGATGCTGTAAGCAAATCATACATTCATGCGCTTCACTAATTAGACGACGAGGCATTTGGCGACCTGTCGAGAGTCATAGTTACTCCCTGATTTTACCTGCAAATTACAGATTCGGAGATACCAAATCTCTCACGCAATCGGTTTCGCTGCGAATATCGGCATGCGGTTTGAAGAGTATGCTTCCTCTCGGCGGCGCGAACAAGACGCAGAAAGACCGCGTCTCGATAGCACGAACGGTCGTGATTCTATAGGAAAATTACGAATAAGCGCGGGTAAGCGGCGGGAGTAAATTTTGCAAATTTCAGATTCGGAGATACTGCGAATATCGGCGTGCGGTTTGAAGCGTACGCTTCCTCTCGCCGGCGCGAACAAGACGCAGAAGACCGCGTCTCGATAGCTCGAAGGGTCGTGATGCTGTAAGCAAATCATCGAGGCCGATCCCCCGTAGACGAACTGACTTAACTCAGAAGAATTTCAAGCATTTCTTACAAAATCTCTCACGCAATCGGTTTCGCTGCGAATATCGGGGATGCGGTTTGAAGAGTACGCTTCCTCTCGGCAGAGCGAACACGACGCTGAAGACCGCGTCTCGATAGCACGAACGGTCGTGATGCTGTAAGCAAATCATACATTCATGAGCTTCACTAATTAGACGACGAGGCATTTGGCGACCTGTAGAGAGTCATAGTTACTCCCTGATTTTACCTGCAAATTACAGATTCGGAGATACCAAATCTCTCACGCAATCGGTTTCGCTGCGAATATCGGCATGCGGTTTGAAGAGTATGCTTCCTCTCGGCGGCGCGAACAAGACGCAGAAGACCGCGTCTCGATAGCACGAACGGTCGTGATTCTATAGGAAAATTACGAATAAGCGCGGGTAAGCGGCGGGAGTAAATTTTGCAAATTTCAGATTCGGAGATACTGCGAATATCGTCATGCGGTTTGAAGCGTACGCTTCCTCTCGCCGGCGCGAACAAGACGCAGAAGACCGCGTCTCGATAGCTCGAAGGGTCGTGATGCTGTAAGCAAATCATCGAGGCCGATCCCCGTAGACGAACTGACTTAACTCAGAAGAATTTCAAGCATTTCTTACAAAATCTCTCACGCAATCGGTTTCGCTGCGAATATCGGGATGCGGTTTGAAGAGTACGCTTCCTCTCGGCAGAGCGAACACGACGCTGAAGACCGCGTCTCGATAGCACGAACGGTCGTGATGCTGTAAGCAAATCATACATTCATGAGCTTCACTAATTAGACGACGAGCATTTGGGACCTGTAGAGAGTCATAGTTACTCCCTGATTTTACCTGCAAATTACAGATTCGGAGATACCAAATCTCTCACGCAATCGGTTTCGCTGCGAATATCGGCATGCGGTTTGAAGAGTATGCTTCCTCTCGGCGGCGCGAACAAGACGCAGAAGACCGCGTCTCGATAGCACGAACGGTCGTGATTCTATAGGAAAATTACGAATAAGCGCGGGTAAGCGGCGGGAGTAAATTTTGCAAAATTTCAGATTCGGAGATACTGCGAATATCGGCATGCGGTTTGAAGCGTACGCTTCCTCTCGCCGGCGCGAACAAGACGCAGAAGACCGCGTCTCAATAGCTCGAAGGGTCGTGATGCTGTAAGCAAATCATCGAGGCCGATCCCCCGTAGACGAACTGACTTAACTCAGAAGAATTTCAAGCATTTCTTACAAACTCTCTCACGCAATCGGTTTCGCTGCGAATATCGGCATGCGGTTTGAAGAGTATGCTTCCTCTCGGCGGCGCGAACAAGACGCAGAAGACCGCGTCTCGATAGCACGAACGGTCGTGATTCTATAGGAAAATTACGAATAAGCGCGGGTAAGCGGCGGGAGTAAATTTTGCAAAATTCAGATTCGGAGATACTGCGAATATCGGCATGCGGTTTGAAGCGTACGCTTCCTCTCGCCGGCGCGAACAAGACGCAGAAGACCGCGTCTCGATAGCCTCGAAGGGTCGTGATGCTGTAAGCAAATCATCGAGGCCGATCCCCCGTAGACGAACTGACTTAACTCAGAAGAATTTCAAAGCATTTCTTACAAAATCTCTCACGCAATCGGTTTCGCTGCGAATATCGGGATGCGGTTTGAAGAGTACGCTTCCTCTCGGCAGAGCGAACACGACGCTGAAGACCGCGTCTATGGGGGATTGGCCCGAATTTTTTGAAAAAATATAAAGAAAAGTCAGTCTACGGAGGATTGGCCAGAATTTTTTGAAAAAAATATAAAGAGAATTATGTTAGTCTACGGAATATCGGCATGCGGTTTGAAGCGTACGCTTCCTCTCGCCGGCGCCAACAAGACGTAGAAGACCGCGTCTCGATAGCTCGAAGGGTCGTGATGCTGTAAGCAAATCATCGAGGCCGATCCCCCGTAGACGAACTGACTTAACTCAGAAGAATTTCAAGCATTCTTACAAAATCTTTCACGCAATCGGTTTCGCTGCGAATATCGGGAGTGCCGTCTGCAGCGTACGCTTGCTCTCGGCAGAGCGAACACGACGCTGAAGACCGCGTCTATGGGGGATTGGCCCGAATTTTTTGAAAAAAATATAAAGAAAAGTCAGTCTACGGAGGATTGGCCAGAAATTTTTTGAAAAAAAATATAAAGAGAATTATGTTAGTCTACGGAATATCGGCATGCGGTTTGAAGCGTACGCTTCCTCTCGCCGGCGCCAACAAGACGTAGAAGACCGCGTCTCGATAGCTCGAAGGGTCGTGATGCTGTAAGCCAAATCAT
>CAXEFP010001208.1:22500-35000 GCA_963995525.1 Escarpia spicata
AACGGTCGTGATTCTATAGGAAAATTACGAATAAGCGCGGGTAAGCGGCGGGAGTAAATTTTGCAAAATTTCAGATTCGGAGATACTGCGAATATCGGCATGCGGTTTGAAGCGTACGCTTCCTCTCGCCGGCGCGAACAAGACGCAGAAGACCGCGTCTCGATAGCTCGAAGGGTCGTGATGCTGTAAGCAAATCATCGAGGCCGATCCCCCGTAGACGAACTGACTTAACTCAGAAGAATTTCAAGCATTTCTTACAAAATCTCTCACGCAATCGGTTTCGCTGCGAATATCGGGATGCGGTTTGAAGAGTACGCTTCCTCTCGGCAGAGCGAACACGACGCTGAAGACCGCGTCTCGATAGCACGAACGGTCGTGATGCTGTAAGCAAATCATACATTCATGAGCTTCACTAATTAGACGACGAGGCATTTGGCGACCTGTAGAGAGTCATAGTTACTCCCTGATTTTACCTGCAAATTACAGATTCGGAGATACCAAATCTCTCACGCAATCGGTTTCGCTGCGAATATCGGCATGCGGTTTGAAGAGTATGCTTCCTCTCGGCGGCGCGAACAAGACGCAGAAGACCGCGTCTCGATAGCACGAACGGTCGTGATTCTATAGGAAAATTACGAATAAGCGCGGGTAAGCGGCGGGAGTAAATTTTGCAAAATTTCAGATTCGGAGATACTGCGAATATCGGCATGCGGTTTGAAGCGTACGCTTCCTCTCGCCGGCGCGAACAAGACGCAGAAGACCGCGTCTCGATAGCTCGAAGGGTCGTGATGCTGTAAGCAAATCATCGAGGCCGATCCCCCGTAGACGAACTGACTTAACTCAGAAGAATTTCAAGCATTTCTTACAAAATCTCTCACGCAATCGGTTTCGCTGCGAATATCGGGATGCGGTTTGAAGAGTACGCTTCCTCTCGGCAGAGCGAACACGACGCTGAAGACCGCGTCTCGATAGCACGAACGGTCGTGATGCTGTAAGCAAATCATACATTCATGAGCTTCACTAATTAGACGACGAGGCATTTGGCGACCTGTAGAGAGTCATAGTTACTCCCTGATTTTACCTGCAAATTACAGATTCGGAGATACCAAATCTCTCACGCAATCGGTTTCGCTGCGAATATCGGGATGCGGTTTGAAGAGTACGCTTCCTCTCGGCAGAGCGAACACGACGCTGAAGACCGCGTCTCGATAGCACGAACGGTCGTGATTCTATAGGAAAATTACGAATAAGCGCGGGTAAGCGGCGGGAGTAAATTTTGCAAAATTTCAGATTCGGAGATACTGCGAATATCGGCATGCGGTTTGAAGCGTACGCTTCCTCTCGCCGGCGCGAACAAGACGCAGAAGACCGCGTCTCGATAGCTCGAAGGGTCGTGATGCTGTAAGCAAATCATCGAGGCCGATCCCCCGTAGACGAACTGACTTAACTCAGAAGAATTTACAAGCATTTCTTACAAAATCTCTCACGCAATCGGTTTCGCTGCGAATATCGGGATGCGGTTTGAAGAGTACGCTTCCTCTCGGCAGAGCGAACACGACGCTGAAGACCGCGTCTCGATAGCACGAACGGTCGTGATGCTGTAAGCAAATCATACATTCATGAGCTTCACTAATTAGACGACGAGGCATTTGGCGACCTGTAGAGAGTCATAGTTACTCCCTGATTTTACCTGCAAATTACAGATTCGGAGATACCAAATCTCTCACGCAATCGGTTTCGCTGCGAATATCGGGATGCGGTTTGAAGAGTACGCTTCCTCTCGGCAGAGCGAACACGACGCTGAAGACCGCGTCTCGATAGCACGAACGGTCGTGATTCTATAGCAAAATTACGAATAAGCGCGGGTAAGCGGCGGGAGTAAATTTTGCAAAATTTCAGATTCGGAGATACTGCGAATATCGGCATGCGGTTTGAAGCGTACGCTTCCTCTCGCCGGCGCGAACAAGACGCAGAAGACCGCGTCTCGATAGCTCGAAGGGTCGTGATGCTGTAAGCAAATCATCGAGGCCGATCCCCCGTAGACGAACTGACTTAACTCAGAAGAATTTCAAGCATTTCTTACAAAATCTCTCACGCAATCGGTTTCGCTGCGAATATCGGGATGCGGTTTGAAGAGTACGCTTCCTCTCGGCAGAGCGAACACGACGCTGAAGACCGCGTCTCGATAGCACGAACGGTCGTGATGCTGTAAGCAAATCATACATTCATGAGCTTCACTAATTAGACGACGAGGCATTTGGCGACCTGTAGAGAGTCATAGTTACTCCCTGATTTTACCTGCAAATTACAGATTCGGAGATACCAAATCTCTCACGCAATCGGTTTCGCTGCGAATATCGGCATGCGGTTTGAAGAGTATGCTTCCTCTCGGCGGCGCGAACAAGACGCAGAAGACCGCGTCTCGATAGCACGAACGGTCGTGATTCTATAGGAAAATTACGAATAAGCGCGGGTAAGCGGCGGGAGTAAATTTTGCAAAATTTCAGATTCGGAGATACTGCGAATATCGGCATGCGGTTTGAAGCGTACGCTTCCTCTCGCCGGCGCGAACAAGACGCAGAAGACCGCGTCTCGATAGCTCGAAGGGTCGTGATGCTGTAAGCAAATCATCGAGGCCGATCCCCCGTAGACGAACTGACTTAACTCAGAAGAATTTCAAGCATTTCTTACAAAATCTCTCACGCAATCGGTTTCGCTGCGAATATCGGGATGCGGTTTGAAGAGTACGCTTCCTCTCGGCAGAGCGAACACGACGCTGAAGACCGCGTCTCGATAGCACGAACGGTCGTGATGCTGTAAGCAAATCATACATTCATGAGCTTCACTAATTAGACGACGAGGCATTTGGCGACCTGTAGAGAGTCATAGTTACTCCCTGATTTTACCTGCAAATTACAGATTCGGAGATACCAAATCTCTCACGCAATCGGTTTCGCTGCGAATATCGGCATGCGGTTTGAAGAGTATGCTTCCTCTCGGCGGCGCGAACAAGACGCAGAAGACCGCGTCTCGATAGCACGAACGGTCGTGATTCTATAGGAAAATTACGAATAAGCGCGGGTAAGCGGCGGGAGTAAATTTTGCAAAATTTCAGATTCGGAGATACTGCGAATATCGGCATGCGGTTTGAAGCGTACGCTTCCTCTCGCCGGCGCGAACAAGACGCAGAAGACCGCGTCTCGATAGCTCGAAGGGTCGTGATGCTGTAAGCAAATCATCGAGGCCGATCCCCCGTAGACGAACTGACTTAACTCAGAAGAATTTCAAGCATTTCTTACAAAATCTCTCACGCAATCGGTTTCGCTGCGAATATCGGGATGCGGTTTGAAGAGTACGCTTCCTCTCGGCAGAGCGAACACGACGCTGAAGACCGCGTCTCGATAGCACGAACGGTCGTGATGCTGTAAGCAAATCATACATTCATGAGCTTCACTAATTAGACGACGAGGCATTTGGCGACCTGTAGAGAGTCATAGTTACTCCCTGATTTTACCTGCAAATTACAGATTCGGAGATACCAAATCTCTCACGCAATCGGTTTCGCTGCGAATATCGGGATGCGGTTTGAAGAGTACGCTTCCTCTCGGCAGAGCGAACACGACGCTGAAGACCGCGTCTCGATAGCACGAACGGTCGTGATTCTATAGCAAAATTACGAATAAGCGCGGGTAAGCGGCGGGAGTAAATTTTGCAAAATTTCAGATTCGGAGATACTGCGAATATCGGCATGCGGTTTGAAGCGTACGCTTCCTCTCGCCGGCGCGAACAAGACGCAGAAGACGCGTCTCGATAGCTCGAAGGGTCGTGATGCTGTAAGCAAATCATCGAGGCCGATCCCCCGTAGACGACTGACTTAACTCAGAAGAATTTCAAGCATTTCTTACAAAATCTCTCACGCAATCGGTTTCGCTGCGAATATCGGGATGCGGTTTGAAGAGTACGCTTCCTCTCGGCAGAGCGAACACGACGCTGAAGACCGCGTCTCGATAGCACGAACGGTCGTGATGCTGTAAGCAAAACATACATTCATGAGCTTCACTAATTAGACGACGAGGCATTTGGCGACCTGTAGAGAGTCATAGTTACTCCCTGATTTTACCTGCAAATTACAGATTCGGAGATACCAAATCTCTCACGCAATCGGTTTCGCTGCGAATATCGGCATGCGGTTTGAAGAGTATGCTTCCTCTCGCGGCGCGAACAAGACGCAGAAGACCGCGTCTCGATAGCACGAACGGTCGTGATTCTATAGGAAAATTACGAATAAGCGCGGGTAAGCGGCGGGAGTAAATTTTGCAAAATTTCAGATTCGGAGATACTGCGAATATCGGCATGCGGTTTGAAGCGTACGCTTCCTCTCGCCGGCGCGAACAAGACGCAGAAGACCGCGTCTCGATAGCTCGAAGGGTCGTGATGCTGTAAGCAAATCATCGAGGCCGATCCCCCGTAGACGAACTGACTTAACTCAGAAGAATTTCAAGCATTTCTTACAAAATCTCTCACGCAATCGGTTTCGCTGCGAATATCGGGATGCGGTTTGAAGAGTACGCTTCCTCTCGGCAGAGCGAACACGACGCTGAAGACCGCGTCTCGATAGCACGAACGGTCGTGATTCTATAGGAAAATTACGAATAAGCGCGGGTAAGCGGCGGGAGTAAATTTTGCAAAATTTCAGATTCGGAGATACTGCGAATATCGGCATGCGGTTTGAAGCGTACGCTTACTCTCGCCGGCGCGAACAAGACGCAGAAGACCGCGTCTCGATAGCTCGAAGGGTCCGTGATGCTGTAAGCAAATCATCGAGGCCGATCCCCCGTAGACGAACTGACTTAACTCAGAAGAATTTCAAGCATTTCTTACAAAATCTCTCACGCAATCGGTTCGCTGCGAATATCGGATGCGGTTTGAAGAGTACGCTTCCTCTCGGCAGAGCGAACACGACGCTGAAGACCGCGTCTCGATAGCACGAACGGTCGTGATGCTGTAAGCAAATCATACATTCATGAGCTTCACTAATTAGACGACGAGGCATTTGGCGACCTGTAGAGAGTCATAGTTACTCCCTGATTTTACCTGCAAATTACAGATTCGGAGATACCAAATCTCTCACGCAATCGGTTTCGCTGCGAATATCGGCATGCGGTTTGAAGAGTATGCTTCCTCTCGGCGGCGCGAACAAGACGCAGAAGACCGCGTCTCGATAGCACGAACGGTCGTGATTCTATAGGAAAATTACGAATAAGCGCGGGTAAGCGGCGGGAGTAAATTTTGCAAAATTTCAGATTCGGAGATACTGCGAATATCGGCATGCGGTTTGAAGCGTACGCTTCCTCTCGCCGGCGCGAACAAGACGCAGAAGACCGCGTCTCGATAGCTCGAAGGGTCGTGATGCTGTAAGCAAATCATCGAGGCCGATCCCCCGTAGACGAACTGACTTAACTCAGAAGAATTTCAAGCATTTCTTACAAAATCTCTCACGCAATCGGTTTCGCTGCGAATATCGGGATGCGGTTTGAAGAGTACGCTTCCTCTCGGCAGAGCGAACACGACGCTGAAGACCGCGTCTCGATAGCACGAACGGTCGTGATGCTGTAAGCAAATCATACATTCATGAGCTTCACTAATTAGACGACGAGGCATTTGGCGACCTGTAGAGAGTCATAGTTACTCCCTGATTTTACCTGCAAATTACAGATTCGGAGATACCAAATCTCTCACGCAATCGGTTTCGCTGCGAATATCGGCATGCGGTTTGAAGAGTACGCTTCCTCTCGGCGGCGCGAACAAGACGCAGAAGACCGCGTCTCGATAGCCACGAACGGTCGTGATTCTATAGGAAAATTACGAATAAGCGCGGGTAAGCGGCGGGAGTAAATTTTGCAAAATTTCAGATTCGGAGATACTGCGAATATCGGCATGCGGTTTGAAGCGTACGCTTCCTCTCGCCGGCGCGAACAAGACGCAGAAGACCGCGTCTCGATAGCTCGAAGGGTCGTGATGCTGTAAGCAAATCATCGAGGCCGATCCCCCGTAGACGAACTGACTTAACTCAGAAGAATTTCAAGCATTTCTTACAAAATCTCTCACGCAATCGGTTTCGCTGCGAATATCGGGATGCGGTTTGAAGAGTACGCTTCCTCTCGGCAGAGCGAACACGACGCTGAAGACCGCGTCTCGATAGCACGAACGGTCGTGATGCTGTAAGCAAATCATACATTCATGAGCTTCACTAATTAGACGACGAGGCATTTGGCGACCTGTAGAGAGTCATAGTTACTCCCTGATTTTACCTGCAAATTACAGATTCGGAGATACCAAATCTCTCACGCAATCGGTTTCGCTGCGAATATCGGGATGCGGTTTGAAGAGTACGCTTCCTCTCGGCAGAGCGAACACGACGCTGAAGACCGCGTCTCGATAGCACGAACGGTCGTGATTCTATAGGAAAATTACGAATAAGCGCGGGTAAGCGGCGGGAGTAAATTTTGCAAAATTTCAGATTCGGAGATACTGCGAATATCGGCATGCGGTTTGAAGCGTACGCTTCCTCTCGCCGGCGCGAACAAGACGCAGAAGACCGCGTCTCGATAGCTCGAAGGGTCGTGATGCTGTAAGCAAATCATCGAGGCCGATCCCCCGTAGACGAACTGACTTAACTCAGAAGAATTTCAAGCATTTCTTACAAAATCTCTCACGCAATCGGTTTCGCTGCGAATATCGGGATGCGGTTTGAAGAGTACGCTTCCTCTCGGCAGAGCGAACACGACGCTGAAGACCGCGTCTCGATAGCACGAACGGTCGTGATGCTGTAAGCAAATCATACATTCATGAGCTTCACTAATTAGACGACGAGGCATTTTGGCGACCTGTAGAGAGTCATAGTTACTCCCTGATTTTACCTGCAAATTACAGATTCGGAGATACCAAATCTCTCACGCAATCGGTTTCGCTGCGAATATCGGCATGCGGTTTGAAGAGTATGCTTCCTCTCGGCGGCGCGAACAAGACGCAGAAGACCGCGTCTCGATAGCACGAACGGTCGTGATTCTATAGGAAAATTACGAATAAGCGCGGGTAAGCGGCGGGAGTAAATTTTGCAAAATTTCAGATTCGGAGATACTGCGAATATCGGCATGCGGTTTGAAGCGTACGCTTCCTCTCGCCGGCGCGAACAAGACGCAGAAGACCGCGTCTCGATAGCTCGAAGGGTCGTGATGCTGTAAGCAAATCATCGAGGCCGATCCCCCGTAGACGAACTGACTTAACTCAGAAGAATTTCAAGCATTTCTTACAAAATCTCTCACGCAATCGGTTTCGCTGCGAATATCGGGATGCGGTTTGAAGAGTACGCTTCCTCTCGGCAGAGCGAACACGACGCTGAAGACCGCGTCTCGATAGCACGAACGGTCGTGATGCTGTAAGCAAATCATACATTCATGAGCTTCACTAATTAGACGACGAGGCATTTGGCGACCTGTAGAGAGTCATAGTTACTCCCTGATTTTACCTGCAAATTACAGATTCGGAGATACCAAATCTCTCACGCAATCGGTTTCGCTGCGAATATCGGGATGCGGTTTGAAGAGTACGCTTCCTCTCGGCAGAGCGAACACGACGCTGAAGACCGCGTCTCGATAGCACGAACGGTCGTGATTCTATAGCAAAATTACGAATAAGCGCGGGTAAGCGGCGGGAGTAAATTTTGCAAAATTTCAGATTCGGAGATACTGCGAATATCGGCATGCGGTTTGAAGCGTACGCTTCCTCTCGCCGGCGCGAACAAGACGCAGAAGACCGCGTCTCGATAGCTCGAAGGGTCGTGATGCTGTAAGCAAATCATCGAGGCCGATCCCCCGTAGACGAACTGACTTAACTCAGAAGAATTTCAAGCATTTCTTACAAAATCTCTCACGCAATCGGTTTCGCTGCGAATATCGGGATGCGGTTTGAAGAGTACGCTTCCTCTCGGCAGAGCGAACACGACGCTGAAGACCGCGTCTCGATAGCACGAACGGTCGTGATTCTATAGGAAAATTACGAATAAGCGCGGGTAAGCGGCGGGAGTAAATTTTGCAAAATTTCAGATTCGGAGATACTGCGAATATCGGCATGCGGTTTGAAGCGTACGCTTCCTCTCGCCGGCGCGAACAAGACGCAGAAGACCGCGTCTCGATAGCTCGAAGGGTCGTGATGCTGTAAGCAAATCATCGAGGCCGATCCCCCGTAGACGAACTGACTTAACTCAGAAGAATTTCAAGCATTTCTTACAAAATCTCTCACGCAATCGGTTTCGCTGCGAATATCGGGATGCGGTTTGAAGAGTACGCTTCCTCTCGGCAGAGCGAACACGACGCTGAAGACCGCGTCTCGATAGCACGAACGGTCGTGATGCTGTAAGCAAATCATACATTCATGAGCTTCACTAATTAGACGACGAGGCATTT
This sequence comes from Escarpia spicata, assembly GCA_963995525.1. Lineage (NCBI taxonomy): Eukaryota > Metazoa > Annelida > Polychaeta > Sabellida > Siboglinidae > Escarpia > Escarpia spicata. The sequence continues at coordinate 30,966 of CAXEFP010001208.1, forward strand.
GGCGACCTGTAGAGAGTCATAGTTACTCCCTGATTTTACCTGCAAATTACAGATTCGGAGATACCAAATCTCTCACGCAATCGGTTTCGCTGCGAATATCGGCATGCGGTTTGAAGAGTATGCTTCCTCTCGGCGGCGCGAACAAGACGCAGAAGACCGCGTCTCGATAGCACGAACGGTCGTGATTCTATAGGAAAATTACGAATAAGCGCGGGTAAGCGGCGGGAGTAAATTTTGCAAAATTTCAGATTCGGAGATACTGCGAATATCGGCATGCGGTTTGAAGCGTACGCTTCCTCTCGCCGGCGCGAACAAGACGCAGAAGACCGCGTCTCGATAGCTCGAAGGGTCGTGATGCTGTAAGCAAATCATCGAGGCCGATCCCCCGTAGACGAACTGACTTAACTCAGAAGAATTTCAAGCATTTCTTACAAAATCTCTCACGCAATCGGTTTCGCTGCGAATATCGGGATGCGGTTTGAAGAGTAAGCTTCCTCTCGGCAGAGCGAACACGACGCTGAAGACCGCGTCTCGATAGCACGAACGGTCGTGATGCTGTAAGCAAATCATACATTCATGAGCTTCACTAATTAGACGACGAGGCATTTTGGCGACCTGTAGAGAGTCATAGTTACTCCCTGATTTTACCTGCAAATTACAGATTCGGAGATACCAAATCTCTCACGCAATCGGTTTCGCTGCGAATATCGGCATGCGGTTTGAAGAGTATGCTTCCTCTCGGCGGCGCGAACAAGACGCAGAAGACCGCGTCTCGATAGCACGAACGGTCGTGATTCTATAGGAAAATTACGAATAAGCGCGGGTAAGCGGCGGGAGTAAATTTTGCAAAATTTCAGATTCGGAGATACTGCGAATATCGGCATGCGGTTTGAAGCGTACGCTTCCTCTCGCCGGCGCGAACAAGACGCAGAAGACCGCGTCTCGATAGCTCGAAGGGTCGTGATGCTGTAAGCAAATCATCGAGGCCGATCCCCCGTAGGACGAACTGACTTAACTCAGAAGAATTTCAAGCATTTCTTACAAAATCTCTCACGCAATCGGTTTCGCTGCGAATATCGGGATGCGGTTTGAAGAGTACGCTTCCTCTCGGCAGAGCGAACACGACGCTGAAGACCGCGTCTCGATAGCACGAACGGTCGTGATTCTATAGCAAAATTACGAATAAGCGCGGGTAAGCGGCGGGAGTAAATTTTGCAAAATTTCAGATTCGGAGATACTGCGAATATCGGCATGCGGTTTGAAGCGTACGCTTCCTCTCGCCGGCGCGAACAAGACGCAGAAGACCGCGTCTCGATAGCTCGAACGGTCGTGATGCTGTAAGCAAACTACACATGGCGATCCCCCGTAGATTAACTCAATTTACTTAGTCGAATTTCAAGCATTTCTTACAAAATCTCTCATAGAATCGGTGTTATATACATCTCATACATGTATTTATATTATTTAGTGGCGAAACATGTTGCTTACTTAAAAATAAACATATGTTTGTGAAATTATACCATTTCTCCCACAAAGTCTATAGAGATCAGTATAAGGTCGACTACCTCTTAAATCGTTCACACAGTCAGCTTATTTCAAAAGTTAAAAACGTTCTAAGAAACGTTCTAATGCACTGTCATAAATAAAGTAAGTATAATTGTTTGTACATTATGTATATCCTTCAGAATGGCATAGGTTTTATTTTGTTCAGACAATTGTATCAAAAAATGAAAACCTAGGGTTAAGTCCAACTTGAAAGGGTGTTATCTACCGTGTAGTTTTCGTTGACTGACGGATACCTTTCCGCAAATTGTGCAGCATTTTGCAAAATTTCAGATACGGAGATACTGCGAATATCGGCATGCGGTTTGAAGCGTACGCTTCCTCTCGCCGGCGCGAACAAGACGCAGAAGACCGCGTCTCGATAGCTCGAAGGGTCGTGATGCTGTAAGCAAATCATCGAGGCCGATCCCCCGTAGACGAACTGACTTAACTCAGAAGAATTTCAAGCATTTCTTACAAAATCTTTCACGCAATCGGTTTCGCTGCGAATATCGGGATGCCGTCTGCAGCGTACGCTTGCTCTCGGCAGAGCGAACACGACGCTGAAGACCGCGTCTATGGGGGATTGGCCCGAATTTTTTGAAAAAAAATATAAAGAAAAGTCAGTCTACGGAGGATTGGCCAGAATTTTTTGAAAAAAATATAAAGAGAATTATGTTAGTCTACGGAATATCGGCATGCGGTTTGAAGCGTACGCTTCCTCTCGCCGGCGCCAACAAGACGTAGAAGACCGCGTCTCGATAGCTCGAAGGGTCGTGATGCTGTAAGCAAATCATCGAGGCCGATCCCCCGTAGACGAACTGACTTAACTCAGAAGAATTTCAAGCATTTCTTACAAAATCTCTCACGCAATCGGTTTCGCTGCGAATATCGGGATGCGGTTTGAAGAGTACGCTTCCTCTCGGCAGAGCGAACACGACGCTGAAGACCGCGTCTCGATAGCACGAACGGTCGTGATGCTGTAAGCAAATCATACATTCATGAGCTTCACTAATTAGACGACGAGGCATTTGGCGACCTGTAGAGAGTCATAGTTACTCCCTGATTTTACCTGCAAATTACAGATTCGGAGATACCAAATCTCTCACGCAATCGGTTTCGCTGCGAATATCGGCATGCGGTTTGAAGAGTATGCTTCCTCTCGGCGGCGCGAACAAGACGCAGAAGACCGCGTCTCGATAGCACGAACGGTCGTGATTCTATAGGAAAATTACGAATAAGCGCGGGTAAGCGGCGGGAGTAAATTTTGCAAAATTTCAGATTCGGAGATACTGCGAATATCGGCATGCGGTTTGAAGCGTACGCTTCCTCTCGCCGGCGCGAACAAGACGCAGAAGACCGCGTCTCGATAGCTCGAAGGGTCGTGATGCTGTAAGCAAATCATCGAGGCCGATCCCCCGTAGACGAACTGACTTAACTCAGAAGAATTTCAAGCATTTCTTACAAAATCTCTCACGCAATCGGTTTCGCTGCGAATATCGGGATGCGGTTTGAAGAGTACGCTTCCTCTCGGCAGAGCGAACACGACGCTGAAGACCGCGTCTATGGGGGATTGGCCCGAATTTTTTGAAAAAAATATAAAGAAAAGTCAGTCTACGGAGGATTGGCCAGAATTTTTTGAAAAAATATAAAGAGAATTATGTTAGTCTACGGAATATCGGCATGCGGTTTGAAGCGTACGCTTCCTCTCGCCGGCGCCAACAAGACGCAGAAGACCGCGTCTCGATAGCTCGAAGGGTCGTGATGCTGTAAGCAAATCATCGAGGCCGATCCCCCGTAGACGAACTGACTTAACTCAGAAGAATTTCAAGCATTTCTTACAAAATCTCTCACGCAATCGGTTTCGCTGCGAATATCGGGATGCGGTTTGAAGAGTACGCTTCCTCTCGGCAGAGCGAACACGACGCTGAAGACCGCGTCTATGGGGGATTGGCCCGAATTTTTTGAAAAAAATATAAAGAAAAGTCAGTCTACGGAGGATTGGCCAGAATTTTTTGAAAAAAATATAAAGAGAATTATGTTAGTCTACGGAATATCGGCATGCGGTTTGAAGCGTACGCTTCCTCTCGCCGGCGCCAACAAGACGCAGAAGACCGCGTCTCGATAGCTCGAAGGGTCGTGATGCTGTAAGCAAATCATCGAGGCCGATCCCCCGTAGACGAACTGACTTAACTCAGAAGAATTTCAAGCATTTCTTACAAAATCTTTCACGCAATCGGTTTCGCTGCGAATATCGGGATGCCGTCTGCAGCGTACGCTTGCTCTCGGCAGAGCGAACACGACGCTGAAGACCGCGTCTATGGGGGATTGGCCCGAATTTTTTGAAAAAAATATAAAGAAAAGTCAGTCTACGGAGGATTGGCCAGAATTTTTTGAAAAAAATATAAAGAGAATTATGTTAGTCTACGGAATATCGGCATGCGGTTTGAAGCGTACGCTTCCTCTCGCCGGCGCCAACAAGACGTAGAAGAC
>CAXEFP010001210.1:0-15397 GCA_963995525.1 Escarpia spicata
GAGAGAGAGAGAGAGAGAGAGAGAGAGAGAGCGAGAGAGAGAGAGAGAGAGAGAGAGAGAGAGACAACAGACAGACAGGACAGACAGATACAGCGATAATGAAAAGGAGAGAAAGAAACGGAAATAGTGAAAACGAGAGAGTGAGACAGGCAGAGGCAGACAGAGAGAAACAGAGGCAGAGAGACAGTGCAGAGACACATCATAAACGCCTTCAAGAAATCACAACGCCAGGCACAATCAACAGCGTCTATAACTGTGCCAAAATTGTCATAGACAAATAATAAATCATCCTGTGAAATATAAATCAAACTACGCACCATATCCATTGTTGCTCTCGGAGTCACCGAGGTTGAAGCTCCAGGCAGTCGGGTTAGAGAACGTGAGCCGGAGAGTGAGCGACTTGGCCCAAGACGGGGGATCCAGCTGCATTACGCCCTGTTTGGCGCACGTCCCACTTCCGCTGAGAGGCTTTAGCCAGGAGAACCCAGTGCTCGTGTAGCTCCTTCCGGTCGTCGTGTCCGCATACAAATAACACCTTTGTATTGGAGTGTTACATCCTTGACAGAATGGCTTCACTGGAACATCATTACATGTGTGTGTTACTGCCTTAGTAAAACGGATCCTGTACCGAACGTGGTCTCGATATTTAAATTGTACACATAAAATGGCTACATCGATTTCCTTGTGTGTGTGTCCTTTGTGTGTGTAGGTATACACGTGTGTGTGTGTGTGTGTGTGTGTGTGTGCGCGCGCGCGCGAGTTTGCGTGTGCGTGTGTGTGAACATGTGTTTATGTGTGGACGTGTGTTTATTTTGGGTTAGCCACTAAATGGAACCGCATACACTGCACAAAATTTCTGGAGCATTGTCTTAATTGTGCTGTTTAGGAAATGGTGAGACGGGTACATGTAACGTTGACATAACTTGTGTGTGATTGTTCCCTATGCGGTGCTGCAGTGTTAGAAGCCACAACGTATCAACCAGAACACTTACAGATCGGACTCGCTTCGTCCTCAGTACTATCATCAACATTTTTCGCCTCTTTAGCCTGTCTCACATGGCCCTCTACGGTGGAGTCGTATTGCTCCATCTGGGCCGTGTCCTTGGCGAGTGACGTCGCGACGAGACCAAACAGACACAGCGCTAGAGTTGTCCGGAGGGGCGCCATATTGGTACCGCGACGGAACCAGCGACGTAACTCTGGTCCCGACCTTTCTCTAGGAATACGATGAAATAATGTACGAAACTATGTAACAATGACTTAAATAATTAATAGTAAAAGCGGTATAAAACAAAAATAATAATATAAACTATTTGTGAAAAGAAAGAATGTTCAATCAAACAGCCAAAAAACACCAGTCGTATTGAGAATAAGAATGTAAGTAAAGTTAAACGGGTAATTAGGGGTGTATTCACACTGAAGACAGAATGAATGCGTGATCTAATGTGTCTAGATATATTACACTAACTAACAAGATAGTCTACCCTATGCTGATTGTGATTATTTTAGAATGCACCGGGTTTTAATATACCTACGTGACTTCCGTTGACTTCCGTTGACTTCAGTTCAATTACGTTGACTTTGTCCACTGTCCGCAACTGAATTTGCAGCCCATCTGTACGACCTTTTATAGCCCGATGTGTTGATCACGTGGTAGTGACTCGTAAAATTACCCACAGTCAGTTACGTTGCTTCGAGCACCCCTTTGGTGGAGAACTGTGGCGAGTGAATTGACAGGTTGAAAACGTTTGCGTGTCGCTCGTATCACTGACTAATCACGTGTGCGTCAAGGTCATCTTCGATTGAGTTATCGTTCTCCGTTGCACGTGTAAGACTGAAAGACTAACCGTTACATCAAGTTATACCACGCAAGTTAGGACTGCTTTGGTTCTATTCAACTCTAAATTTACTACAATCTCTAAGGGACGTTTTTGCAATGACTTAGTTCAAAGGATTGGTGGAAGGCGGGGTTGAAGGGCTGATGGAAGGGCTGGCGGAAGTGCGGTCGGAAGGGCGGGTGAATGGCGAGAGGAAGGCGGGCGGAAGGGCGGAAGGGCGGAAGGGCAGAAGGGCGGAAGGGCGGAAGGGCAAGCAGAAGAGTAAGCGGAATTGCTGGCAGAAAGGCAGGTAGAAGGACGAGTTGAAGGGAAGGCGGTAGGATAGACTGAAGGGCGGGCAGAAGAGCGGGAAGAAGACCGGGTGGAAGAGCGTGCGGAAGGGCGTGCGGAAGGTCGGGCGGAAGGACGGGCGGAAGGGCGGGCGGAAGGGCGGGCGGAAGGGCGGTCGGAAGGGCGTGTGGAAGGGCGGGCGGAAAGGCGGTCAGAAGGGCGGAAGGGCTAACGGTTTATGTAACTTGCAAAACTCATACTGCAATTGTTCATAGAAACGGTAATATGCCTAGTTTGGTGACTTTCAAGCAAACTAAAAAGGTAAGTTCTTATATAGCGCAGTATCCAGTTCTCAGGACTGCTCTAAGCGCTTTACACTTTACTGCTTGGCAGACCTGTTCAATCGAACACCATCTCCACTTGTCTGCGAAACATCCAGTCACGGTGCAATTAATACCTCAAAACTATTCGTACACAAATATTCACCACTGTCTATAGCCAGGTACTGGTACAGTTCACTCCATACAGCTGAGTGAACTGAAGCAACGTAGAGTATACGAAATTGCCTAAGGTTCGAAATGGAAGCAAGAGGAATCGCATTCGGAATCTCTAGATTGTGTGTCCGTTGCTTTTTAGAAACTTTACGCCACCTCATTCAACACGTGTTTCCCATATGAACTGAAAATAAGAACACATTGGTAGTATCTATGTCCAGTCCATCAAGCCTGTCCACGATGAGTCCGACTATCCTGAACTACGCCGCAGGAGACCACGATTGATTGGTTTGTTGTTCAGTTGCCGATATCTCCGATTGCCCGTATCTCTTTAAGAGGTATTATACACGCGATTTGTTAGTTACGTGGTTGTAAATTGAGTTTGTGCGAAGAAGTCGACGACTTTTTCTTTACTTACCCTTTCAGAGAATTACTGAAGTAGAGGCATAGTGACGTAAATTAACAACCAGTTACTGCTGGTGTCTGGCACCGCCGCCATTAATCAAATAACGGTGTGAAGTTTAACGAGAAATTCATATTTATAGTTGAAACGTTTGTCATTTTTGTCAAACGACGGGCGGTTCCACTGCAGGGAAGAGGCTTGTCCGGGGTGTGACACGTTGCATTGTCGTTCATATGTGCCACGAATATATCAAAGAAGAAGAAATAGAATCGTGCTTACGTCTGAGAGGCTCAAGTTTGTGCAACTTACTCAAGAAAGTTCATTTTACGTCCATACAATCATTCTGGTACTGGTTCGACGAAGTGGATATATCTACATATACGCCCATCGATATATTTACATAGTTCTGATTAATGTATTCGAAGTATTAGATTATCTGTATAGAACTATATAAAGGCCATTTTGAGAAATAGTAACACGACGTCAACAAAATAGTTGTTATATAAAGGGGTAGAAAATCGATGTCACCGCAAACGTGACGATTACCAATGGAAGAACAAAACAGTCACTTAAATATACTATCAATAGCTGTCTCTATCACTACATGCTTTTTGATATATTATCCCAATATTTCATCCGTAGGTGAATGTCGATTTAGGGTTTCCCAACGCAGGGAATTTCCAAAAGTGTTTCATGCATTTGATAGCGAACTGAAATGTGATCGCGAGCTGGGAACACGGCTATACCATAATTGTATCATTTCTGCTATTTGTGTTTTTTTCAGAATCTATTTGCTGGTCATTAAGTCTCGTCATTTTGTTAAAGTATAAAGGTCAGGCAGGAGTTGCGTAATTAATTATAGACTAGCGCAGGTGTTCAGGTGTGTCCACTGAAGCGTGGTACGTGTGGATATAATTAGCCTTTAATTAAGTTGTGTGGCCACTGAAGCGTGGTAAGCGTGGTTACAATTAGTCTTTAATTAACTGGCGTCGTCGTGGACGAGTCCATTATTATAATTTTAGGGGTGTTGTCATGATGCATCAATTGGGTATGACTCATTATTGCATTCTTGTTGACTTCATTGGTTCAATCCGGTCATGTGTTATGCCTTTTTGACTAGGTATAAAAGTCTATGACATATAAGAAATGCCATCTTTGGCAGAGATCGGGCACGTGTGAATTTGACAGAGATAACGCGGCTGTAATGGCGTGGTGTCAACCCGGTGTCCAGAAGGGTCTTGCAAAGATCGAACCACGTAGGGAAATTTAGAAGAGATACAGGGCTGTAATGGCGAGTTGCCACCCTGGTGCCTAGAGGTAGGCAGTGTTAAATTTAGAAGAGATACAGGACTGTAATGGCGAGTTGTCACCCTGATGCCTGGAGGTAGGCTGTGTGAAATTTAGAAGAGATGCGGGACTGTAATGGTGAAGTGTCACCCGGTGCCTAGAGGTAGGCAAAGTGAGAATGTGTTAGGTTGTGTGGGAACCAGAAAGGTGTTGTTTCCATTATAAAAGTGTACGTGTGGAGGCGTCTGCAAGAGTGCAGACGGGGGTCTCTACAGCAGAGAAGGACAGCAAACGGCCAGCGACAGCTTTGCGTAGCGGGCCGAGAAAGGCGCGGACATAGCGAGCGCGTGTCGAAGATTCGTGGCAGGCGTAGGGTAGCGAGGACGGGCGTCGTCTGCTGATCGACGAGACGAAGTGCGACGTCTCAAAGCGAGACAGTCGGGTCAACGTGAGCGAGCGAGCACACATGACGTCATACTGATGTCACAACTCCATAACTACACATGAATTATGATATAATTGGAAAGAGTATTCAAATACATTTCCAATGATATCAATTTGCTATAGTTTGGAAGAGTTATGTTGATGAAATGGACTACTATTTACTCCACCCCCATATTTTTTTATTTACACCTAAGGGCATTCATCATCCCCTAGCATGTCAGTCCACCGCTCGGGAACCTCAAGACGAGGTGTTTTGAACAGCCCAAGTGTAGAGCTATTCAGAAATACCCACCAGACACCTGGTCATTTCAAGCAAATAAATGACCGTTAGGTCTTGAACTATTACGGAAGCCTACCAAAATCTAGGACTTTCCATCAACATAAGAAAAACTAACATTATCCACCAACCCACTCCAAGTAACAATGAAGGACCTTCCGAAATCAAAGTATCTGGAGGAACCCTAGAAGTTGTTGAACATTTCCCGTACTTACGGAGTCCCCTGATCTAGAAGTTCACCATCGAGGCAAAATTCAGCATCGAATCTGCTGTGCCAGCACACCCTTCAGTAGATTGCGTCATCGAGTCTTCGATGACAACAACCTTGAGACAGAGATAAAGGTGATGGTCTACAAAGCTAGTTGTGTTACTACTCTGCTCTACGGGAGCGAGTCTTGGGTAACATATCGTTGTTACTTGAAGATGTGTATATGTGTGTATGTATGTGTGTGTGTGTCTGTGTGTATGTATGTATGTGTGTATATGTGTGTATGTATGTGTGTGTGTGTAGTATATCTAGTATTATTTTGGATCAATCTTCCGTTCTATATTGATTTATTAGTTATTATGCTATTCAAAATGACCTAGTTGTACGCTTGATAACTGGAACGAGTGAAATACCTGGAATTATGAATGGCTGAAGAAGTAGTGTTCTTAATCTATATTTAAGACGTTTGTGTTTTGAATCGCGCAGTGTATCGAGTGTATTACACCGGATGTTGTTCACCTGGGTGCCTAGCACTGGTTGTCTCGGTTTTTGACAGACCGAGTATGGCCTACAAAAACGGGCATAACTATAGAAACAAAGTTTGCATTAACAGAAACCAACTAATAATTACCTAGAATGCCAGTGCACAGGATAATGGTGATGACGGCCGTTTTTGCAAGAAGTCTTACGGAAAGCAAAGAATGTTCACCAACAACGGGTGCATCGGCGTCGAAAAGTAATTTGTAATTGGTTTCTGTGAATATAAACTTTTTTTGCCAGTCTTTTTGGTTTTACACTGCATGGGAAAGGCTGGAACAATCAGTCTAGTATATTCAGCGGCGGCCAGGTGCGTGCCAGCTCAAATTCAAATCTCTCCCACTTAGACCCACTACGGTAGTGGTTTGATCTGTTCGCCACACACAATTTTGTTAGGTAACACTACCTTGTTGATATTGTAACCGGTAGCCATTTGTTTGCTTTTAGGATATCGAATGTACTGTGGTTGTTATCTGTTACACATTTGATAAGCGTACCAGAAGCAAAGACTTTCGATCTTGTGTAAAACGTAATTGTAGTGACGATGACAGCATCAAAACATGGCCCTCCCTGGCCAGTGTTTGTGGAACTATCCTTGCAATATTGGTACGGCCGATTTTTATTTGCCGTGCTCGTGGATCATGCGTGCACAGCATCCTTCACAACTGAACAAACTAACTTAGTAACTGTCAGCTCCTGATACGCATATGGTTATGTCACCGAAACATATTAAATATATTTAATGTGCAAACCTAGCTATATTTTTTCAAAACTGTGAACGGAAAATGAGAGAAAACAATTCGCAAATTGTGTGTTCGTTGAACAACAAATGACGGAGATTTATTGGGTATGTTAGAATTACGAAAACTACGCACGAATAACGGTACGTTGATATGTATATGAGGAAGCATTATTTTAAGACCAAAATGTCCAAACTAACCCTCCTCAAATAAACAATATTAGTAATCAAACATCGTAATTATTTGTTGTATTCCTGTTTGTGCAGGCGTAGTGTCCAGTGGTTGGGCGAAGGCCTCAGCAAGTCGTTTCCATGTCCGCCGGTCTTGCGCTATCCTCTGCCAGATGGCGCCCTTCCAGTATTCGTCTAGTTCGTCTCTCCACCGTCTCGCTGGTCTTCCTCTAGATCGTTTCTCTTCGTAAGGTCTCCAGGTTGTGATAAGCGATGTCCATCGGTTAACTCGTAGTCTGCTGATTTGCCCTGCCCAGGGCCACTTCTGTCTTCTGATTTGTTCTATCACGTCTATGACCTTTGTCTTCTGTCTTACCCAGATGTTTGTTTTTCTCTCCCGATAGGTGATGTTTAACATACTTCTTTTCATCATTGTTTGTGCGGCTGCTAGCTTGTCTTTGCCTGGATGGTGAGTGTCCATGATTCCGCGCCGTATGTCATCGCTGGAAGTACGCATGATTTGTAACCTTGTCTCTTCAAGCAGGTTCCAAAGTTACCCTTGAAAATGTCGCGGTGTTTGTCGAATGCTGTCCAGCCGGCAGTGATTCTTCTTTGAATTTCCTTGTCTTGGTTTTTGTCTCTGATACTGAATCGCTGTTACAAATAGACGTAGCTTTCAACGTTCTCTATATGCGATTTATATATTGGGGCGCCATTTTCTAGCATCACTTTTGTCTTCGAAATGTTCATCTTCAGACCTTGTTTTTAATTTTCACCAGCTAGCACCATTTTTGTGTAGTTCTTGCGGTGTAGTAGCGCATATGAGTATGTCGTCGGCGAAGCGAAGATGACTGTAATATTCTCCGTCTACCCTCAAGCCTCAGGTTTCCCAGATCAGTCTTCAGAATATGCTTTCAAGTGTTGCCGTAAACAGTTTGGGCGATAGGGTGTCACCCTGTCGTACTCCTCTCTTGGTGTTGATTTGTGTTGCTCTTTTTGTGTAGGTGGACTGTCACCGTGTTGTTAGTGTAGATGTCTTTCAGGAGTTCGATGTACACGTCTTCTATCCCCTGTTCTTGAAGGGAGGTCAGTATTGCTTGAGTTTGCACCGAGTCGAAAGCCTTCTAGTAGTCGACGAAAACGATGCAGAGCGGGATATTATATTTTCGGCACTTCTCTTTCAGTTGGTTTTCGACGTGTATGTGATCTGTCGTTGAGCACCTGCTTCTGAATCCTGCTTGCTCTCGTGGTTGGTTTTCGTTGAGTGTCTTCTTCTCTAGCCTATTCGTTAGTATCTTTGTGAGTAATCTGTAGATGTTTGATAACATACATATCGGTCTGTAGTTCTTTAAGTCTTCCTTATTTCCCTTCTTGAAGATTATCACCATTTTTGCGTTCTTCCATGCTTTCTGATAAGAATTTAGTGCTAATGCTTATTAGCCTCTTCATTACTGGGACCTAATATGAGTATGGCATTCCGATTAGCATCATCATCAAAGATACGTATGTTTTCGTCACCCAAATGCAAACTCATACAAAACTTGGCAACCATATCATATGACTACCGTGTATTTCATACCAAACCTGTTGCAACTGCTTATCCTCGGCCGATAATACAATGGTAGGATCCTTTGGGTTTGAAGGGATGTACGCTTTTTATCTTACTATTTTTAAAAATGCGTCTTATAAGTATACACAATATTATGATGAAGCATGTCATGCTTATTCATTGACACATGTTGGTTCAATAGTTATTCAAAAATAATACTGACTACACCGGGAAGAGTGGAAATGAAGTAATTCATGAAATCCAATCCGATTGGCGTCATGTCACGGTCTTATAAACACTAAGGTGTAGGCTATGTGTTTGGTTCATGAAGATGTGGGCTATATGTTTGGTTCATGAATATAATAATTATATTACAATGTTTTTGCACTGTCAACATACAAATGAATACAGATTACTCCATGGATATTAAATATGTATGAAAGTAACTATGCAAAATATTGTGATGTCGACGGCGAAACCGAAGTGCCTTTTTCGACACATTTTCAATGTTGTGTATCGTGCCTCCTCAACATGAAACTCATCATTCTGGATACTTAGATGCACCATTTTATACCGTAACTCAATTATAGCTAACACAAATAATTTGAAAATATCCAAATATGACAACAGTATCACTAGCATACAAATGAAACCCATGTATTGCCGATGGACATTTATATACAATTTGAAATGTCAATAATATACAGAAACACAAATGCACGTAAAGTATAACGTCATAATGTGTTAGATCAACTTCGTACGGAACAGTGTTCGCCTTAAAATATCGCATACTAAAACCTCAAATATGAAACCAGTTGCTTCCCATCTAACTTAATACAAATTGAACTACACAATTGCACTTATGTCTGAAGAAATTGTGCTGCATGCCACAGAATAAAAACGAAGCGGAACAAATCAAAGGAACCCTTGTTGGCGTGTTAAAAAGTCTTCGTGTAAATATTTTACTTTTTCTGGTGCCAGGGAGAACGATCACTCATCATATGGACATATCACTAGCCATTGAAACACCTGCATTTTTAAAAATTTAGTCTGACACATGTTTTCGAACCAGGCACCGTAAGCTGTGGGCGTAGTTTTGTGAGTCACTACAACGTGACAAGCACACCGGGTTATAAAAGGTCACCTACATGTGCAACAAATTCAGTTGCGGCAGCTGAGGAAGTCAATGGACGTCAACGGAAATTAACTGAAATCAACGGAACTCACGACGGTAAATTAAAGTACGATTCATGACATCACAATCAACATGATGTAGCTCGCTATGTTATTAATTGGTGTAATATATTAATGCATTAATATATTTATGCATTATATTAGTTATTTCTGGTGTTCACGTTTTCATTCCATCCTCAGTTGGAACAATCACCCGTCTATTGTGTGTTCTGATCTTACTCTCAATAATTAGTGCTTCGTGGTGGCTTGCTTGAACATTCGTACTTTTACAAATGTTTTATATTATTTTTTTGTTTCATACAGTCTTTAATATTAATTAGTTAATTCATTATTACTTAGTTTCATATATTATTAATTTTATAATATTGTTTCTGGAGCGACGCCATAAGTAGTGTTACGTCGCAGGTTCCGTCGCGAAGCCGACTCTGTCCCGAGATTGACGCCATTGTGTGTTGGTAAAACAGGAGAACAAGATGGCATCCCTCCAGACGATTCTAGCGCTGTGTCTGTTCGGTCTCATGGCGGCGTCACTCGCCGAGGACACGGCCCAGACGGAGCAAGACGAGGCCAACTTAGAGCGCCAAGTGAGACCAGCGGAGGAGTACGTCAGGACTTCCAAATACAAGCGTGTGAGGGTTCCGCGGAGTCAGAGTGTAAGCGACGCGGCTTAATATGAATATGTTGTTTCTTCAGTACCAGACAGTGTACTTCGCTACTGTATAGGGAACACTTGACTTGGCTTCGAATGTTTTAGTTGTCCGCAGGAAGAAAATGCTTAGGGACATGCATGAATATAATTTGTCTCACACGTTCTTGTTTCGCAATCACTAGAACAATATAAAATTCAATCAGACTAAATTTTTGAATAGACTCGGCGCTATGTTGTAGTTTAATCGGTTTTGTTAATATATGACGTGAATTTTTTAAGGAAATTAAATTAATATTTCGTGGGTATCTTGGAACAACATGAACAAGAGAACACGTTCTCTAAATATTGTTAATGAACCGTGCTATGATCATTGGCAATCAATCATAATAGTAAAACGTTGACAGAAGACGTCAAAAGATGAGTCACTGATATGTCATGCCACATTTACAAAACATGATTCCTGGGATCACTTAGGATACGGCTGATGACAATATAAACTGGACGTGTTCGTTGTATTCGAGATATAATGTATACGTACATATGATATAGTTAGCTATTTAAATTACAGCAAAATTATATTTTAATCGTAACATAGATGATATAGTTAGCTATTTAAATTACAGCAAGACTATATTTTAGTCATAACATAACACGACTGACTACATTTACTTGATTTGACCTAAATGCCTAGTCCAACTTGACCCCTCGCTGGCTGTCCTCCTGGGTGTCACATCCCTCCATCTCATCCTATCTAGTGCATACTGGTCTGTTGTTAGAAACTCACAACTTGGAAGTTTAGTGTCCTGTCTGATTTGGTCGCTCCACTCGTCCTGTTGCCCATTGCCTTCCTCTTTTTCTTTGTCCTTCTAAACCTAAGCCGTTCTCTTGAGGCACTAACACTCCAATGTGATTGCATTTTCCAGTGAAGCCGTTCTGCCAAGGATGCAACTCTCCAATAAAAAGGTGCTTTTTGTATTCGCAAATGACGAGCGTTAGGTCTTCCATGGGCACTGGATTCTCCTGGCTGAAGCCTCTCAGCGGAAGTGGGACGTGTGCCAAGCAGGGCGTACTGCAGCTGGATCCCCCGTCTTGGGCCAAGTCGCTCAATCTCTGGCTCACGTTCTCTGAACCGACTGCCTGGAGCTTCAACCTCGGCGACTCCGAGAGCAACAATGGATACGGTGGGTGGTGGAATGTTACTTTGTGGCACCATGCGTTATGTAGAACTTGGAGAAGGAGATTACCCAATTGCAGATGTCGATAGGCCGTCATATATAACATAATAAGTGATATATTTCGTTTGTGGGCCTACACGGTTTATACATTTGTTATTGCTGACAATGCGAATGTCAAGGCAAACATTTCGTACTTAAAACTAAAGAAAGTAATGATTATTATATAGTGAAATATCCAGTCCACTGCTCAAAGAGTTTTACACTCTACTCCCCGCCAGACAGGTACCCATTTACACATTTGAGTAGACAGGAGCAACGTAGAATGAATGAACCTGCCGTAGGTTTGAAACGGTACAAGTATTCAAACCCGGAATCTCTACATTGAGAGTCCAATTATCTAATAACTACGCCACCTCGCTCTACGATCGGTAAATGTTGATGAAAATCTCGTGCTAGAATATCTCAACCCTCAGTCTCTGTAAGAGGTGATGTTGCTACTTCGTTACGCTGCATGATGAGGAGCAATACTGACAGAACTCGGGTACTGCGTTTCCTTCAGTAAATTGTGTTGCAGAACATCATACTTAAATTTCGATGAGTCTTTTGGACAACGTTTTACAACAGATATGAAGTAATATATGACTGTTTAACGGCTTCGCTCTACTACCTATCAATCAATAAGGTTGCTATTAGGGCTGTTCAGTTTACTGTTTAAGTTCAATTTCTAAGAATAAAATGAACAGTGCTAAGTCTAAACATAAACTCTTTAAACTCTAAATTTGATGAGTTAAATATCTTAGTTAACACGCTGGCTGATTCAGGGGTATTTATAAATGCCATATGCATACAAGAGGCAAGAATAGGGAAACACACAGACATTGAGCATCTTAAAATTAAACTATTATACTATGATAACCCAATCATTCACTAACAATTGTTCAAGAAAAGGAGGGCTGGTAACATACATATCAAACAATATTGCTGTAGTCAATTACAAATCGCATAATATCTACTCAACCTGGGAAGGATTGTTTATAAACATTATTGAAGATTCGGCTAAAGACATTACAATATGTAACATATAGGTCATAGTGCAGATCTCCATAGATCAATCATCATGCATACTTATAATAATGTATAAACTGTATTATTATGTACATAATTAAAAACAAAACTAGCAATACAGGGAAACCCATCCTGCTACGTGGGTGACATAATTAAAAACAAAATCTTGAAACAACACCCAGTGTCATGTTAACAAATCATAGGAATAAATACAAAAAAAACGATCCGTCATTTAAAAATGGTTTACTATAACTAAAACAAAACCAGCAAAATGGATAAGCCAAATATTCATAAACAAATATACCAAATGCATTCTCAACATTACATTATGAAGACAAAATCACAAACTCAGAGCTGACGAGGAGATCAAAACAACACCAATAACGTTATCTCAAAATAAGTGCACATAGACAGGATACATCTTCCTAACGGGAAACTAAAATGATACGAGACGTGTTTATATAAAGGATGAATCCAGCAAAGGTAAAAGAAAACAAGGTAGGCGAAAATGGTTGGAGTAGATACATCGGCGACGTAATAATGACTCGGGTAGCCATCTGAAAGAAATGTGGAAAACATCAATCAATTGATTGCATTGAATAAATGTCGTTTCGGCCCTGTGCTCTAGCTTGAGCGACTACACAAAACAGGTAAGGTAATTTGGAGAGCAAAATACATCATATGTGTATGAGGAATATACAAAATTACTGCATTATTAGGCACACATTTAATTATACAAATGTCGTCAAAATGATAAATTGACTGGGCAGTGTTGTGAATTTATTCCGTCAGGGTTATCTACGTTGTCAGTGTCGTTAGCGCAAGTACACGCCATTATACTGACGAGGCGAAACCTTCTAAGCATTGAATGTAACATTTTAGAATCTACGCAGTGTATTGGCGCTTCGCAGCACAGGAATCTTGGTTGTGCTTATACGGGAAGGTTCGGTAATATGAGCCAACTGGAAATTTGGGCCCTTTCCGTAATTCAGAAATGATACACAGCATGTTAGGTTATGTTATAGAGTGTGGTGGACCACGTACGCAGACTTTGCAGTGGCCATAAGGCAGCTTTGCGCATGCGTGGTGTTTAAAATCGAACACATTAAAATTGCAAGAACTGAAATTGTATTATAAACTCGTGCATAACAAACGTCCCGTTTACCTTCAAAATTGGCGCTTCATCAGAACAACAACATTCACAATTTCAACACACGTAGACAATACAATATGCATACAATCACGGTACAAGACGAATTTGCGAAACAAAGTGTCAGATACACCTTGCCGCTATCAATAATGCACCTGATTTAATAATAAGTAAAATCTACACTGACAGCTTACACAGGTTTGCAATGGATGTTAAACATCATTATTTGCAGACTTATTTACCTGTATGTACATTACGAAATTGTGTGTGCGTGTGTGCGTGTGTGCGTGTGTGCGTGTGTGCGTGTGTGCGTGTGTGCGTGTGTGCGTGTGTGCGTGTGTGCGTGTGTGCGTGTGTGCGTGTGTGCGTGTGTGCGTGTGTGCGTGTGTGCGTGTGTGTGTGTGTATGTTGTTCTCGTTGACAGTGGACTTACATCCTTTCCAAGTGGTCGTGTTCTTTTAGCGCTGCAAACATCTTTAGGTTGAAGTTCCGTAATCGACAACGTTAGTCGTGTATGTTCTAGCTATACAGACATCCACATCATTATACTATAAATTCGCTCATCTTTTGCTTGTAAAGTTTTGGTGAGTTCGTCATTTTTTATTTCACTTAATCTATCCCGTCATTTAGGTTTTTTGGGTATAGAACTGTTTTTATTTTGTTCAAGACGATTTCATCTGTTAGCATTTCTTGTATTATCAGCTTAAATCGGGTCACGTCGATGCCACCCACCATGTCCGAGGTGGCAGAGTTCAACCGCTCGCTTGGTTTTGGCTTATGAATGTTTACAACAACGGGAGTAGGTGCCAGACGGGTACGACAGCCGTTCCTATAAATGGATGCCTCACTTCAACACATCTTCGATCAGCTGCACTTTGCAAAAGTCAGTTCAACTGAATGCTTTCTGAACGAAATTATTGACAAAATCGGCGAATCCGGTTCCACACACATTCACTTATTTTATGTACCACTTTCTACTTATATCTTAGTCCAAGTTCAACATTAAATTTTCCTCGATCTCTCTCACTTATGCAGCACTCAAACACATGTCGACATGTCACCGAATCCGCGTATGATTAATACACATTAACAAATAACTTAATGGAAAATGACGTGAATTCCATGAAGCCAACGCAGCGAACCACTTGTACTAGACTCTAGCTTGTAGTGCAGTCTTCCAGGTGAAACATGATGGCGACATTTGGAACTATTGGTGTGTGGAATGCATTCATATACAGGCACACCGTACTGCAATTGGTGGCATCTGTTCACACACATGAATACTATTTTGGTGGTGCATATTGTCCTTATCTAGGACCGTTGACAATTATTTATAGTCAGTGGAGTCGAGTGCAAATTACTAAAAGGATTTATTCAGTTACATGACAAATAGTTGGCAATATCGCTCGGCCCCATACTGCGATAGATTAACGACGATCCGTGCCAATCGCCCTTGTGGGCCGGTAGAATCCCGTTTGTATGTCTAGTATTTAACCGACCAAAAATTAATGCAAAGATTACATAATTAAACGTGCATAGTCCGGCCCGAACTGTGTTGGCTATGTCTGTTTAATTATTCCATCTGCTTTAAACTGTAGTCCAAATAATATATATGTAGCCTCAAAATTAATCACTGTTTTGGAAAATAATTAGTAGTGATATTTGAGTAGATAATATGCAAAATCAGCATAAATTATATCAAGTTTAGGTACGATAGTTGTTGCACTTTTTATGGATCATCTTGAAATAATGCTAGCACTCATTATATGCGACACAGCGGTTAAAGAAGGTTCTAATCCACTTCTGTCGTTCTAAATAATCACCAGATGGCGAGGTTGTAACGGCAGATTAGATAGACGTGATTTAATCCACATGATGGCGATACCATCGCTCTAAAAAAATAACCGCCTTCTGGGGATGACCATTAATTGTTCTCTGATTGTTCAC
>CAXEFP010001211.1:0-107152 GCA_963995525.1 Escarpia spicata
GAAGTTTAAATTTACGCTTAGGATTAGCCAACAACATGGTGCTTTTAAAATGTGCGTAATTGGCTATTGCTTTTTTATAACTTTGAGGGTCTAGCATTCTTGCCGCATCATTATATAAAGTGGAAGCTAAATATTTTAATATCTTAGCCGAACTTTCTTTAAAAGCATCTTTATCATCAAAATTTCCCATTGTTTTAAAAGCACTTATTGCTGTTATTCTTGCCGGTGACATCTTATTTTCTTTCTCCTTTTTCTTGTAAATTTCTTTATAAATAAACCCTTTATAATACCAAGTTTTGGCAGCTTTACTTAATGTTGTATCAGCAGCAGCTAAATCAATGTACTTTTTAGCACTATCTAATTCTGATTTGTTCATATAGAATAAGGATACAGATAAATTGTCTTTACCTACAAACTGTCCGAACACTGAACTGGTCAGTATCGAAACAAGTAATAATATGTAAATCTTTTTATTCATCTATTTTACCGTAATGGCTAATGCTTCTAAATTTGAACTTACTTTTAGTTTATATTTTTCTACATTTTTTTTATTCAGTTCAAATTTTTGCCTATTATTTTTAATCACAAAATTTATTCCCGAACCTTTTTCTGCCAAGCCTTTCTTAGCTGTAATAATTAAAGTGCTGTTTGATTTTACTTTTTTAAGCACCGATGAGATATCACTGCTTTTACTTTCGCTTACAAACAAAATGTGGCATTTACCAATTTCTTTAACAGTATTAAACTTTTTAATTTGAAGCGATTGGTTGGCTACCTTTTTTGTTTTAGACATTTTTGAAAGCTCTGTATATAAAGGAGAGTTTCCTACTACGCCAACTACAAAGTTTCCTTTTCTATACGATTTTGGCCATTCAATAAGTTTGGCAAAATTCATTATAAAAATAGCCTTCATTTTAGAATTGGTATCTACCCCAACCTTAAACCCAGAATTTAGGATTAATAAAGAAATTAATATGATTACTACTTTTTTCACTTTTACTTACTTTGGCAACTATCAAGCCAAACATTTTGATGCAAGTTACAAAAATATATCTATTTTCTAAGAAGTGTACCCTTCTGTAAAGATTTTATCACTTATCCTTTTTCCTTCCTTTACCCGATTTTCTTCCTCCTTTAGCTCCAGGAGCAGATGTTCCTTTATTACCTTTTGCTTTAGAATTAACGGATTTATACCTTCTTTTTTTGTTTGAAAATACCGATTTATTTTTCTTTTTCAATCTTTTCTTTGAAACCGAATGGCTATAAAGCTTACTTCTTGATTTTGTTCGTGGAGGCTTTGAAGAGTAAACATTAGGCCCTTTTTTAGATTGACTACGAAACAAAGAATTTCCACCACCGCACGAATGCAATAAAAAAATCAAACCTATAATTAACAAGTTTGATTTAGCTTTTAGAAACCAATTTTTTTTCATAAAATAGTAGGCTATTTTTCCTTTTTCTTCCTTCCTTTTCCAGATTTCCTCCCTCCAGAGGCACCTGGTGCTGCTGTCCCTTTATTACCTTTAGATTTAGAGTTTACAGATTTATACCTTCTTTTTTTGGATGAAAAGGCAGCCTTCTTGTTTCCTTTTAATTTCTTTTTAGAAACAGAATGCCCGTAAAGTTTACTTCTTGATTTTGTTCTTGGAGGCTTTGAAGAATGAACGTTCGGACCTTTTTTAGACTTACCTGCAAACGCATCTTTTTTATTACTAGAGGTTGCTCCTTTCTTTTTCCAAAACTGACCATAGCCATTGCTAGCTGTAGAGCAAAGAACAAAAAGCCCAATTAATGCGTAAATAAAGTATCTCATAAAAATAAAAAAAACTTTTTTGGAACAAAAACTATTCCAATAATTTACCTGATTAAACAGGTACTAAGCAAAAATAATAAGAGGAATTACTGATACAACAATACAGAACTGTTAGTTATTAACAAGTCTTAAAAAACTATTAACAACACAAAATGTTAAACGTTACTTCCTGTAGTTACAGAAATATTTTCAATATCTCTATCAAATAAATACAAACCACCTTTATCTTCTCCTATCATGTTTAATTTATCCATAATTGTTCTTGCCAAAGCCTCTTCTTCTATTTGTTCTGCCACATACCATTGTAAAAAGTTATGTGTGGTATAATCTTTTTCTTGCAAACAAATATCAATCATATCATTAATCTCTCCCGAAACCATAACCTCATGATTTAAAAGTGTTTGAAATAGATTTGGCAATGATGTATAGCTATTTTCTGGCTGCAACAAAGCAGGAACAAGAGCCTTCCCTCCTCTCTCATTAACATACTGCACCAACTTTAACATGTGCATTCTTTCTTCATCAGAATGTTTGTATAAAAATTGAGCAGTACCTCCTAAACCTTGAGTTTCTGCCCAAGAAGCCATTGCCAAATATATTTGAGATGATTGTGCTTCGCTTTGTATTTGATTATTTAAAGCTGTTTCTATTCTATCTTTTAGCATATTTTAAATTATTTGCTCAAATATACTCAGCATAAATTGATTTGAGAAATTTTATAGTCATTTATGAACCATAAAACGAAAACCTCTACCATGCACATTCATAATTTCGATGGTGTCATCCTGTTTTAAGTGTTTTCGAAGCTTAGCAATATAAACATCCATACTTCTCGCATTAAAATAATTATCATCTTCCCAAATTGCTTTCAAAGCATAAGTCCGCTCCAACACCTTCCCTTCGTTTAAGCATAGCAATCTTAATAAATCATTTTCTTTTGAAGTTAGTTTTTGAGCTTCATCTCCATGCGTTAAGATTCTCTTTTGATAATCAAACAAATATTCTCCTATGGTAAAACTCGTTTTCTCCTGCTCTTTATTATCTCCAACTGACCTCCTAAGTACCGCAGTTATTCGAGCAAGCAACTCTTCCATACTAAAAGGTTTTGTTATGTAATCGTCTGCACCTATCTGAAAACCTTGCAAGGTATCTTCCTTCATAGATTTTGCAGTTAAAAAAATAATAGGAATTTTCTCATTAATCTTTCTTATTTCTTTGGCTACGGTAAAGCCATCTTTTATTGGCATCATCACATCTAACAAACATAAATTATACGTTCCTTTAGCAAACATATTAAACGCTTCCTCTCCATTAGCTGCTAAAACAGCATGATATCCTTTTGCTTTCAAAAAATCGCATAATAAATTACCTAAATTGGCATCATCTTCTGCTAAAAGTATTTTAATATTTTTCATAGTTATATGTTTTGATTGCCTTTAAATGGAATGTATATTTTAAATGTTGTTCCTTTCCCATAAACACTCGATGCTGTTATTTCTCCTCCGTGCCTGCTTACTATTGCTTTAACATAATTGAGCCCTAAACCAAACCCTTTTACATTGTGCACATTTCCTGTTGGTACTCTGTAAAATTTTTCAAAAATCTTAGCTAAATTCTCCCTTTTAATTCCTTGTCCTTTGTCTGAAATTTCTAGTAGCACTCCTTCTTTTATGTTTTGAGTGG
The DNA here is from genome assembly GCA_963995525.1 of Escarpia spicata. NCBI lineage: Eukaryota > Metazoa > Annelida > Polychaeta > Sabellida > Siboglinidae > Escarpia > Escarpia spicata. Next base: position 3,497 of record CAXEFP010001211.1, read on the forward strand.
TTATTTTTATTTCAGGAGTTTCTAGTGAATATTTATTTGCATTATCTAATAGGTTATAAATTAAATTGGTAATATGAACTTTATCTGCATTTACAACACAACTCTCTGCTTTCAAATTCTTCTCAATAGTTCCAAATTTATTTTCTACTTGTATTAATATATTGTCTGACACTTCATTTATTATTTGATGTAAATCAAAATCTATTTTCTTTAATTTTAAATCACCCTTATCCCAAGTTGCGCTTTTTAGCACGCTTTCAACCAATAACCCTAACCGTTTATTTTCTTGATTAATCATTCCTACATAATTACCTCTCAAATCTTCATTGCTCGACATATCCTTATCAGAAAGAGCTTCGCAAGCCAAAGAAATAGTTGCAATTGGTGTTTTTAACTCATGTGTCATATTGCTAATAAAATCATTTTTTACTTCGGATAATTTTTTTTGTTTGAAAATGGTTAAAATAGTAAACATAAAAGCTCCGATTATAATCAATAATAGTAAAACCGAAGAAGAAAGCATTAACCACATCGTTTTTAACAAATATCCTTTTTTATGCGGAAAAAAGATACTTAAAAAATGTGGTGCTTCCATAACATCATTAGGAAACAATTGTGTAAAAAAACCTGATTGTCTTATTTTATTAATATTTGTTACCGAATCAACAATCAATTCGTTTCCATTATAATCAAAAACACCATACTGATATTTAGCCTTTATACCCCTATTTAATAGCTCCGATTTTAAAAGAGAATCTATCAATTGTTTGTTTAACCTTTCTTTTATAGACCTCTGTTGCATTAACTCTCCAAAAAAAGAAGTATTTAATAAAGAGGCTTGCCCTTGAATACTTAATTCAAAACCAACTTGCCCATTTTTTGATACAGATTGTATTGATTTTTGATAAAAACTTCCGTCTTTAGATTGTTTTTCATCAACCTTATAAGTTACCCCATTTTCTTGAAAGGTTAAACTCGAATCGGCTGCATTTATTTGTTGATTAAAAAACTGCTGGTTTTCTTTTTGAGCTTTCATCCGAAACTCAGTATCTATTTTCTCTATCTTACCACTAACAGAAAATAACGCTGCTCTTACATTTCGTTTAAAATCTTCCTCTTTTAAAGTTACTGCATTATCTATCCAAAAAAGCTGAATAACCACCAAACCAATTAAAGCCGCAGTAATTACGCCTATCAATAAATAAATATATTGCTTTTTCATAACAATTCAAAAATACATTTAAAGCCTACAACTACTAAAGCTTTAACACTTTTTAACATTTGTTAACGGTGATTTAACATTACAGCTGTTGCTTTGCTATTACTTTTGAACTGTTATTTTTAGTTGAAATAATTACCACCACTAATCCCGATGGTTATCGGGAACCCTCCTGTTTAGTTAGTGCAAAAAAGCCTCCGAAAGGAGGCTTTTATATACTCAAACCATTTAGCTTTTCGGGTTTTAGCTAGAATTATTTTTTCTTTTAACAAGGCAAAAATTTTAAGCATAGCACCGCTATGCTTACAATTTTTAACAAAGCTAAAAGAAAAGAGAACGAAGTTAAAATTCGGAAAGTTGAGTGGTTTGAGTGTATTATGCATAAGCTATCGTAGCAACAAAAACGTTACATTTTTGATTTAAAAGCACTTGAGCACAAGCCTCAATAGTTGCTCCTGTAGTTAAAACATCATCAACTAATAAAACGTTTTTACCATTAAGTTCGTTGTTCTCAATGCTAAAAACCACCGCTACATTTTCCCATCTTTTATACCGCTTTTTATTGGTTTGTGTTTGAGAATTTTCTGTACGACATAAGGAGGTTGTATTAACAGATACATCTAAAATATCAACAATACCTTTTGCTATCCATTCACTTTGATTATAACCTCTTTTTTTAAGCTTCGCAGGGTGTAAGGGTACTGGTACCACAAAATCGATACCATTAAAATAATTAGACTTTTTAATTGCTCTTCCCATCAATTTACCCACAACAAAACCCACCTCTTTATTTCCTTTATATTTTAAGTGATATAACAAATTTTGTACCTTTCCTTTTTTACTGAAAAAATAAAAAGCTGTTGCCATTTCAATTTGAACCCTTCCCCAAAAAGCTTTAACTACTGGGTTTTCTTTATCTAAATGAAAATCGGTTTGAGGTAAGGTTATCACACATTTTACACACAATATATTTTCATTTTTTAGCAAGGCATTATTACACGCACAACAAAGTTTAGGAAATATTAAGTTAAAAAAATCGTTAAACATACAATTCATTTATACACATACAAATATGTATAACTTTATGACTATACAATACACTAAATCTCAAAATAATATACTTTTGAAACATTAAAAATAGGTTTAAAATGGAAAAGAAAGAAATAAAAAATACTACCTCAGAAAAAAAGAGCAACACAACCAACAAATTATTAATACTCCTTATAGTGTTATTACTTGGTTTTTGTGGGTATTTAATCTGGCAAAATTTAGAGCTTCAAAAACTATTAGAAGCTGAAGGGATTACACTTGCAGAAGTTACCTCTGAAAGAGATCAAGTACAAGGAGAATTAGAAACAATGCTTGCTCAGTATAAAGAAATGGAAGCAAACAACGAAGGATTAAGTGCTGAACTAGAAGAAGAGCGTGCTAAAATTGAGGAATTACTTAAAAAAGCAAAAGGGAAGGATTGGTCTATTCATAAATTAAGAAAGGAAACAGAAACATTACGAACAATAATGAAAGGTTATGTTGTACAGATAGATTCTTTAAACCAAATTAATGGAAGATTAACTGAAGAAAATATAACTGTTAAATCTGAATTGAATACCGAAAAAGACCTTACAAAAAATTTAACAGAAAAAAAACGAAGGTTTATCTGATTTGGTAACTGTTGCATCCTATCTTAAAACAAGTGGATTAAAATCTTACGGTGTAAAAATTAAAAGTAACAATACCGGAAAAGAAACTGATAGGGCAAAGCGTGTAGAAAAAATACGAACAGCATTTACTATCCTTAAAAAACAACATTACCATTTCTGGAAAAAAATGGATTTACATTCGAATTTTAACTCCTGATGGAAAAGTTTTATCAGAAAAAACAGACGATAGTAATAAATTTGATTTTAATGGTGTAAGAGGATTATATAGTTCTAAAAAACAAATCGACTATAAAAACCAACAGCAAACACTCACAATTGACTGGAAAAAAACAAGTGAATTTCCTTTAGGAGAATATAATGTTGAAATTTATGCTGATGGTGTTGATATTGGTAAAACCAAATTCTCTTTAAAATAATTCTTTTTAGTACTATTGCAAAAATCATGTTTTAAATATGTGACTTTTTTAAAATAAAAAGTCTAAACAACAAAACAACAAAACAACAAAACAACAAAACAACAAATATAATGGAAAAATACATGAAAATGGCTATTGATTTAGCCCTAGAATACGGACCAAAACTAGTTGGCGCAATTCTCGTTTGGATAATCGGAAGCCTTGTTATTAAGCTTTTAACAAAAGGTTTTGAAAGAATTTTAGATAAGAAAAAGTTGACCCTTCTTTAAAGCCATTTTTAAAAGGAATTGTTGGCTCCCTATTAAAAGTAATGTTAGTTATTAGTGTTTTAGGAATGCTAGGCATAGAAATGACTTCGTTTGTTGCAATTTTAGGTGCTGCAGGTTTAGCAGTTGGAATGGCATTATCTGGTACGTTACAAAATTTTGCTGGAGGAGTAATGATTTTAATTTTCAAACCATTTAAAAATGGTGATTACTTAGAGGCTCAAGGTCACACTGGCATTGTTTTTGAAATTCAGATTTTTAACACAATTCTTAAAACACCAGATAATAAAACGGTAATCATTCCTAATGGAGGATTAGCTAATTCTTCAATGGTAAACTATTCTACAGAACCTAAAAGAAGAGTGGATTGGACTTTTGGTATTGCCTATGGCGATAAAACTGAAAATGCTAGAGAAATTTTAATTAAATTAATGAATGAAGATTCAAGAATTTTAACAGATCCTGAACCGCCATTTGTTGCAGTATCAGAACTAGGTGATAGTTCTGTAAATTTTACCGCTAGAGGGTGGATAAAACAAGAAGATTATTGGGGAGTGTTCTTTGATATGAATGAAAAAGTTTATAATACATTTGCAAAAGAAGGTTTAAGCATTCCTTACCCACAAATGGATGTTCACGTACACAATACATAACTAAGTAAAAAAACAAAATGAAAAAACTATTAAGCATTTTTGCAATAATTGCAATCGCAGGGAGTACTTCTGCTCAAACTACAGAAGCAGAAGACAATTTAAAAAAAGTGAGCACCGATAGCCTTGAAGGCTGGAAATTTGGAGGCGTAACTTCTTTAAATCTTACACAAGTAAACTTAACCAATTGGAGTGCTGGGGGAGAAAATGCTTTATCTGTAAATGGATTGCTAAGCTTGTTTGCCAACTTAAAAAGAGGAAAATCTAATTGGGACAATTCTTTAGATTTAGCTTACGGAATGCTACAACAAGGAAATAATTCTGCTATTAGGAAAACAGATGATAAGATTGATTTTACTTCAAAGTACGGGCAACAAGCATTTAAAAACTGGTACTATGCAGCTTTAGTTAATTTTAAATCTCAGATGACTCCAGGATATAATTACCCAAATGATACTACTGAAATATCTAGTTTTTTAGCACCAGGTTATTTGTTAGGCGCAATAGGTATGGACTACAAACCTAGCGAAGTTTTTACCTTGTTTATTTCTCCTCTTACTATGAAAATGACCATTGTAAATGATGAAACATTAGCCGATGCTGGTGCGTTTGGAGTAGAAAAAGCCGAGTACGATGCCACCACAGGAAATTTGATAAAGCATGGCTTAACAACTAGAGTTGAGTATGGTGGTTATTTAAGAGCTTTGTTTAAAAAAGATATCATGAAAAACATTAATTTACAATCTAAGTTAGAATTATTTTCTAATTACGAGGCCGCTACTTATGTTGATGTAAACTGGGAAGTATTAATCGCAATGAAAGTAAACAAATATATTTCTGCAACCCTTTCTACACAACTATTATACGATCACGACATTAATATTGCTATTGATAATAATGATGATGGAATTATTGATGCAAACGGACCAAGAGTTCAATTTAAAGAAGTTTTAGGTATTGGTTTTTCTTATAAATTTTAATCTTTTTTTAATTTATTTTACCCTAATATAAAAGCATTTTATATAGCCGATGAACAGTTTCATCGGCTATATTTTTTTATTAAATTTAAAAAATTACTTTCGCTCTTCTTAAAAAAATGAATAGGCAACCATTTTTATAAATCTTCGTCTTTTTACTGTAATATATGATTCCTAAAGGGCAGCATAATTTAGATGACATTGTTAAACGCTGTGTTAAAGGTAATCGAAAAGCCCAAAAAGAACTCTATAAAATATTTTATGGAACAATGATGGGGGTGTGTTATAGGTATACGAATAATGCCGAAGATGCAAAAGATGTATTACAAGATGGCTTTGTAAAAGTGTACAGCAATTTAAAAAAGTACAATTTTAAAGGTTCTTTGGAAGGTTGGATTAGAAGAATAATGGTAAATACTGCTATTGATCATTTTAGAAAACATAAAGATGTTTTTTTTTGTAGATGATGAAGAGGGTTATATTTTAGAAAATAGTAAGGTACAAAGTGCTGATTCTATTTACAGCCAGTTTGGTGAAACTGTAATTATTGAAGCAATTCAAAATTTATCACCTGCATACAAAGCTGTTTTTAACTTAAATGTAATTGAAGGCTATACACATAAAGAAATAGCTGAAAAATTAGGAATTAGTGAGGGTACTTCTAAATCAAACCTTGCAAAGGCAAAAATGAAGTTACGAAAACTATTGATTGAAAAAGAAACAAAATTGAATTATGGATAATTTTGATAAAATAATAAAACAAAAAGCAGCGCAGTTTGATGTTCCTTTTAATGAAGCTCATTGGGCAGAAATGGAAGGAAAACTCAACACTATTCGTGTAGCAAAAATTAAAAACACCATTTTAGGTGTAGCTGCTGCCATTCTTGTAATTGCTTCATCTAGTTATTTTATTGTTTCAGAAAATAATAACCCAATAAATGAAACTTCTGAAAACAACAATACTGTATCAACTAAAGTTGTTGAGAAAGAAAGTAAAACACTTCCAATAAACAACATTAATAAAGAAGTTGTAAATATTGGTACAGTTGATAATCAAAATACACCTACAAAAACACCAATTGAAACGTTAACAATAAACGAAAAAGTTTTGGATAAGGTTATTGTTGCAGAAGAAACTACAAACGAAAATACTCAATCCAGCATTATACAAGATAATAACAATTATAATGTTGATGCTGAATTTATCGTTTATAATAATACTATTTGTTTAGGGGAAGAGGTTAGTTTTGAATCTTCTCAAAATGATGTTCCCGTTTCTTACACTTGGAATTTTGGAGATGGTTCAATTTCTCATGAAGCAACTCCAAAGCACACCTATGAAAGTAGTCATAAATTTACCGTTACATTAACGTTGCTTGATAGACAAACAGGAAAAGAAACCACAACGATACAAGAAGATATTGTAAGCGTTTTACCAACACCAAAAGTTGATTTTACTTATACAGAAACAGCATTAAAATATGATGATAATAAATTAAAATATCCTTATACTGTATTTAAAATTAAAGGCGTAAGTAAAAACAATTCTTATAAATGGTTTTTAGGCAATGGGGAAACATCTACTTCTGAAAACCCTAAAACGATTTACACCAAAAAAGCTACGAACTATAAAGTAACACTTACCGCAGAAAATTCTAATGGATGTTTAAATAGCAATACCATTAAAGTATTTAATCAGCATACCATCGATTTATTTGCACCAAATGCAATTAAACCAAACTCTAACATTGAAAAAAACAAGTATTTATACCAGGTGCTTTATTAGGTTGGGAAGTTAAATTTAAAATGACTATCCTTAATAAATCGGGCAAAACCGTTTACCAAACATCAAACAAAAATGAACCTTGGAATGGAAGATTAAAATAATTCTGGTCAAACATTAAACGAAGGTGTTTACATTTGGCAAGTTATTACGTATGATGCAGAAGGAAACTCACATCAACACACAGGCCAACTTAAATTAATTAAATAATTATCGAATCTACAAAACATTTAAACAAGCTTACGTATTATTGGTCGAAAAACTTAACAAAAACAATAATACCAATTTAATTTCAAAATAACGGATAAATAAATTGGAATGTGTTGTTAATGGTTTAATTGTAAAGGATAAATTATGAGAGAAAATACTATTAACAATTGATAATTAACAATTATCTTTTCATCGCCTTAGTTCTCGAAATAGTTTTTTAACGATAAAAAAGAGTTGAGATTAAGAGGAGAAAACAATATTTTCGGTAATAAATGATTTATATCGGGTATTTTGAAGTTAAATTGGTATAACTTAATCGTATTTTATAACACTAATTCTTATCAGAAATAACAATAAACTTAACTATGAAAAAATATAGCTATTTACCTATAATCCTAACACTTATAGGCCTATTTATTTTAACTCCTGCTTTTTCGCAAAATAGCACTAAAAATATTTACCTGATTAATCCTGTATGTCATAATACTAAAAACAATAGATACGGATAAAAAGCTGAAAAATGTTACTCAATCTATTAAAAATGATCTATTAAAAAGTAACGATTTTATATTTATAACAAAACTTTCTAAAGGTAAATTCATCTTAGTAAGTAATCATAACAAGAAAATAAACGTTCATAATCTTCAAAATTATTTACTCCTTACTCGTTTGGTGTGAAAATTTTAGAACTCAAAGAAGTTAGTCAGTCAGAAATCGATTTATCCAGCATTCCTATTTACACCAACCAAAAAATTAATGTATTTAACACTAAAATTGATACTTGGGAAACCAATCACTCAAAAATAGTACAACAATTAAAGAACTTATTTAACAATTAGTATTTAAATCTTATCAAATGAAAAAAATATTTTCAATCCTTTTAGTTTTAAGTTTATTAATTAGTCAAAAATCCTTTTCACAAGGAACTGATTGTAACACAGCCGATCCTTTTGTACGGGTACAGCAGAAAATTTTCCTGCAGGTGTAGATAATGGTACTGCTCCTGCTGGGAACGACTATGGTTGTTTAGATACTCAACCAAACCCTGCTTGGTATTTTATGGAAATTGACCAATCAGGAAACCTTCAAATAGACATTAATAATAATTCAGGAGAAGATATTGATTTTGCTTTATGGGGACCTTTTCCAAATCTTGCTAATGCTATGGGAAATTGCGGTTCACTTGGCGGTCCTGTGGACTGTAGTTATTCTGCTACTGCTATTCCTGAAGTTGTAAATATAACAGGCGGAAACACTGGAGATGTTTACATCTTATTATTAACCAATTATTCTAACGAACCTACTAACATATCTTTCACAAACACAGGCGGTAATGCAACAACCAATTGCAACATTCTAATACCCTGTGTAATGGATGGGATAACAACAAATCCAACAGCATGCAATGGAGCTACCAATACTTATAATTTGAGTGGCAGCATAACATTTACTGATCCACCAACAACTGGTACGCTAACAATTACAGATTGTCATGGTGGTACACAAACGTTTAACGCTCCTTTTACAAGTCCTACTAATTATAACATTAACAATATTGCTTCGATGGTGTAGCGTGTAATGTTACTGCAACATTTTCTGATTTAACCAGTTGCACTTTTTACTCAAAATTATAATGCCCCTCCCCCTTGTGTTTGCACAGCTGATGCCGGTGCTGATGTTACCACTTGTTTGGATGAGTTTGGTAATATTAATCCTATTGCTATAGGTGGTGCTCCAACAGCATCAAGTGGTACAGGTGCTCCTAGTTACTCATGGAGCCCAAGCATAAATCTGAGTAGTTCTACAGCTGCAAACCCTAATGCTTCTCCAACCGTAAACACAACTTATACCGTAACTGTTACTTATGGTAATGGATGTATTGCAACTGATGCTGTTAATGTTATTATAAATAATTTAAATGTGCCCACTATGGCAACAACTCCAGAAAGTTGTTTAGGAGTTAATGATGGTACTGCAACCGCTACACCAACAAACGGAACTCCAGGTTATAATTATTCTTGGAACACTTCTCCAACCCAAACATCAAATCCTGCAACAGGACTTTCTCCTGGAAATTACACAGTAACTGTAACTGACAATAATGGCTGTGGTGCTACTAATAATATTACCGTGTTAGCTGGTATTCAGGTTACCGCAGGGTTTACTCCTCCCGTCCAACCAATGTTTAACAGGTAATAGTTTTACTTTTAATAATACAGGAACAACTGGTGTAAATTACGCATGGACTTTTGATGATGGAGGAACTTCTACAGCAGAAAACCCATCACATAGTTATACAACATCTAATACTTTTACAGTTACTCAAATTGTAAGCTCCGGTGTTTGTGCTGACACTGCAACAACAAATATCACTGTTTATCCTATGCCAAACCCTTCGGCTATTGCAGATAGTGTTTTAATGTAATGGTGGTAATACAGGTACTGCAACGGTAAACACACCTGTAACTCCAGGTCCAGGTCCGTTTAGTACGCTTGGTCTCCTGGCGGACAAACATCTAATCCTGCTACAGATTAATAGCAGGAAGCTATACCGGAACGGTTACCGACCAGACAACTACTTGTACAGGACAAGCCACTGCTACAGTTTTTGAACCACCAGTTTTAACTGCAAACGAAAATCATGTTGACCCAACTTGTAATGGCTTTAGTGATGGAACGGCAACCGCAAATGGAGTTGATGGAACAGCAGGATATTCTTATTCTTGGAACACGATACCCGTACAAACCACACAAACAGCAACAGGATTAGGAGCAGGAACATACACCTGTACTGTTACTGATAATAATGCCTGTACTGCAACAGTAAATGCCACGTTAGTTAATCCCGCAGGAATGATTTAAATCCTTCTATGACACAAGCAAAATTGTGGATTATCAGATGGATCGGCTACTGTAGGTATTGTTTCTGGAGGAACAGGTCCTTTTAATTATTCTTGGAATACTACTCCAGTTCAAAACACTCAAACTGCTTCTAATATTGTTGCAGGAACTTACACTGTAATAGTTACCGACCAAGCAACTGGCTGTACTGAAGATACTGTAATTACAGTTACTTCTACAACTGGAATTGCTGCAACTGCAATTCTTATTCAAAATGCATTATGTAATGGATCAGCTGATGGACAAGCTTCTGCTTCACCAACAGGAGGAACTGGTCCGTATACGTATTCTTGGAATACAAGTCCAATACAAACAGGAAGTACTGTTACAACTGGTGCAGGATTATATACAGTTGTAATTACAGATAACTTTGGTTGTACAGGAAGTGATACCATAACAATTAATGAACCAACACCTTTAGTTGCTTCTATTACTAACTCTATTAATCCCTCTTGCCTTGGTGCGGATGATGGTGAAGCAACTGCAACAGGAACTAATGCTACGCCAGCTTATACTTATTCATGGAATACTACTCCAGTTCAAAACACACAAACGGCTACAAATTTAGCTCCTGGAACTTATATAATAACTGTTTCTGATGCCAATAATTGTGATGATACAGCATCTATTATAATAATAGATGGCCCAGCTATAACTTCTACTGTAACAAGTGATTCTGTTCTTGTTTTGGAGGTAACGATGGATCTGCTAACCTCACACCAAATGGAGGTACAGGACCATATACTTATGCGTGGACTCCAAACGGTTCTACCGCTGAAGACCTAAAATGGTTTAACTGCAGGAATATATTATGTGGCCATTACATCACAAGAAGGTTGTACCGCAAACGATACTGTAGAAGTTTTTGAGCCAACAGTATTAACAGCAGTTATCGATTCGAGCTTTGATGTAATATGTAATGGAGGATCTGATGGTTCTGCTTATGCTTCGGTAAGTGGAGGAACACCTGGATATAGTTATTCTTGGAATACAGCTCCTGCTCAAAATATATTAAATGCAACTATCCTTCCTTTTGGAGTTTATACCTTAACAGTAACAGATGTAAACAATTGTACAGCTACAACTACCGTAAACATAAACGAACCTGCTCCACTTGCTGCAATTACAGGAAGTATCGATGCATATTGTGGGGTTAATCAAGGGTCAGTTTGGGTTAGCCCAACTAATGGCTCTGCTCCTTATACTTATGATTGGGATTCAGCATCTACAGTTATCGGTACAACAGATACCATAAACAACTTATATCCTGGAACATACGATGTTCTAGTTACTGATGCAAATGGTTGTAAACTAAACAATTCAGCAACTGTAATTGCTGCTCCTGGAGGAAATGCTTCTATTTCTTCTTTTACAAATGCTAGTTGTAATGGAGGTAATAATGGTACTGCTACTGTTTCAACTGGTGGTGCATTTCCAGTCTTTACCTATCAATGGGATGCTGCTGCAGGAAATCAAACAACCAACCCTGCTACAGGATTATCACAAGGAAATTATAATGTAACCGTAACCGATACTTTTGGTTGTGTTATGACAACCAATGTTACAATAACGGAACCCACACCTCTTACTTTACTTTTAATACCTAATGATAAAATATGTCCAGGTGCATGTAATGGTGTAGTTTCTTCTGGTCCTGCCGGTGGAACATCTCCCTATTCTTATACTTGGAATGACCCTAACACTCAAATTTCTCAAGATGCAACTGGTCTTTGTGCTGGAGTTTATACTGTATTAGTAACTGATAATAACGGGTGTACAATTACAGATAGTGCAACAATAAATAACCCTCCATCTATGATCGTAAACACTGTTTTTACAGCAGCAAATTGTAATCAACCAGATGGAAGTGCAACTGCAAATGTATCTGCTAATGGTACTGCTCCTTTTACATTTCAATGGAGTAATGGTGCTGCTGTAGTTGGCAATGCTGCAACATTATCCAATGTTATTGCAGGAACCTATTATGTTACCACTTTTGATTCTTTAGGTTGTAGTGTTGTTGATACCGTTACTATTCCTAATCTAAGCAGTCCTTCAATTACAATTGACAGTGTTTTTCATGTATCCTGTTTTGGAGACAATGATGGTTATGCCGAGATTCAAGTTACAGGAGGTACTTTTCCTTACACTTATTTATGGGATGATCCAAGCGCTCAAACTACACCTTCTGCATCAAATCTTACTTCAGGGTCATACATTGTGATAATTACTGACTCTAACGGATGTAGTGCTTCAACTGCAATTTATATTAATGAGCCAACTCAATTACAATTAACTGTTTGGCGGAACAGCTCCTTCTTGTTTTACTTACTCTGATGGTTCAACTTGGGTAAATGTTAATGGTGGAGTAATGCCATATACTTATACTTGGAATTCTGCACCAGCACAAAATACTGACACTACTACTGCATTAACATCAGGAACATTACTGTTACTGTGGTTGATTCTAATGGGTGTTTTGATACTGCTTCGGTTATTTTAATTGACCCTTTATTGTTTAGCGTTAATGTTACAGGAAACAATGTTTCTTGTAATAATGTTTGCGATGGCAGTGCAATTGCCAATCTTACCAATGGAATTACTCCTTTCACTTATGCCTGGAATGATCCTGCTGCACAAACAACCGATTCTATTTTTGGATTGTGTGATGGTAGCGTTGATGTTATTGTAACAGACAATATGGGATGTATTGCTAATGGAAACATTGTAATTACAGAACCTGCCATACTAGTCGCATCTGAAAATACACATGGAAATGTAGTTGTAATGGAGGTAATGACGGGTTTTCTAGCCTTAACATTGTAGGAGGAACAGGTCCTTACAATTTTTGATTGGAATTTAAACGGAAATACTGTTTCTACTAATCAAGCAGCAAAATAATCTTGTTGCAGGAAACTATCTTGTAACTGTTACTGATGCAAATGGGTGTACAGCCCAAATTAACATTATTATTACTGAACCTAATCCTATAGCTGCAAACGCAACACCAACAGATGCCAATTGTTTTGGAGTAAATTCAGGTAGTGCTTTTTTATCTGTTCTTGGTGGAACAGCACCTTATACATATCAATGGACTGATGCAGCATTACAACAAAATGACACTGCGTTTAGTTTATTAGCAGGTTCTTATGATGTAACTATTACCGATTCTTTAGGATGTACCTTTACAATTAATAGCGTTATCATTGACGAACCTACTCAATTAGTATTAAACTCAAGTACCGTTTCTTCTACTTGTAGTAACGCAAATGGTAGTGCTTCTGTAGCAGTTGGTGGAGGAACTCCAAACTTTACTTATTCTTGGAACACAACCCCTACACAAGCAACAGCAACAGCTAATAATATTGTTGCAGGAAATTATATATTACAGTAATAGATGCAAACGGATGTGTTGATTCAACTACTGCAAATATTACTGATTTAGGTGGACCAACAGTAACCATACCAACCAGTACAGATGTAAGTTGTAATGGTGCAGCAGATGGAACAGCACAAACTAATGTTATTGGTGGTACTTCACCCTATTCTTATTTTTGAATACAGGAAATCCTAATGATACTTTAACAAATGTTTCAGGATTAGGAGGTCAAACATATAGCGTTACTGTAACAGATATTAACAACTGTGTTTCTTCTGCTTCAGTAATAATTGTGGAAAACAGTAGTTTAACTACAGTTATTAATACCTTCAACAATGTAAGTTGTTTTGGTTTAAATGATGGAAATGCTTCTGTAATTGGAGGTGGTGGTGGTGCTCCTTATACCTATTCTTGGAATACTGCCCCTGCACAAACAACAGCTAGCGCAAGTAATTTAATAGCAGGAACATATTTACAACACTTACTGATACCAATGGATGTACTGCATCAGATACAGTAATAATTACAGAGCCTGCTCTATTAACTATTACACTTGATTCTTTAAGTAATATTTCTTGTAATGGAGGAAATGATGGTTATTTAAATGTATCAGTTTCTGGAGGAAACACAAGGTTATGGATACAGCTGGATACCTAACGTAAGTTCAGGACCAACTGCTGCTGGATTAATTGCTGGAAACTATGTTGTTGCTGTTACAGATGCACACAATTGTACTGCAAACGCAAATTACAACATAATAGAACCTGCTCAACTAGTAGTAGATAGCACTACTACCCCGTCTACTTGCAGCCAGCTAAATGGAACAGCAACTATAAATATTGTTACACAGAGTACTCCTATTTATACCTATAGTTGGAATGATCCTAATAATCAAACAACTCAAACAGCAACAGGATTAACATCAAGCAATTATGTGGTAACAATTACAGATGCTAATGGGTGTTTTGTTACTCAAAATATAAGTGTATCTGATTTACCAGGACCAATTATTGATTCTGTTATTACAACTCCTGTAGGATGTAATGGGGGTAATAATGGTACTGCAAATGTTTTTGCAACAGGAAATACTCCACTTACTTATTCTTGGGATGATCCTTTTATACAAACAACTCAAACAGCAACAGGATTAACAGCATCACCTCCATTATACACCGTTACAGTTACTGATGTTAATGGCTGTATTGCAACCTCAATTACTCAAATTACAGAGCCAAACCCTTTAAATGTATTTATCAATTCTCTTGATACAATTTGTTATGGCGAACCTATACAGCTATTTTCAAATGCAAACGGAGGTACATTACCTTATAACTTTTTATGGGGTGGCGGACAAGTTACGCAAGGCCCAATAACAGAATATATAACCACATCTACTATTTACAGTGTTTCTGTTCAAGATTCTGCTGGATGTCAAAAAAATGTTGCAAAAACAGTTATTGTTAGAGCAAAACCACAATTTACAATTTCTGATATTGACATCTGTCAAGGAGAAATAGCAATCTTAACTCCAACAAATCTTACAGGTGGTAACATTGGTAATCCTTTTAATTTCTTTTGGATGGAAATCGACTCTACATTATTAACATTGTCGCCAACAGGAGTTATTAACCCTGCTAATTTATTAAGCGTAAGCCCGAACGACACAACAAACTATATTGTTTGGGGTAGATAATTTCTGTGCTACCTCAGATACATTAGGAGTAACTGTTAATCCTAGCGATACGGCTACAGGACTACTGGTACCGGTAAGAGATACCTGTCAAGGATTTGCTCAACATTTTGCACTTACCACAGATATTGGCGTTTCTTTTGGTTGGGATTTTGATAGTGATGGAATTATTGATCAAACAACTAGTACAACAACAACTCAGTACATTTATCCTTACGCAGGAGTTTATGATGTAACTGTTACATTACAACTGCACAAGGTTGTGCTTCTACAATTACTAGTATTGGATTGGCTACGGTTAATCCAAATCCTATTGCCGATTTTACAACAGACCCTAATCCTCCTATCACTACACTTATAGATCCTAATTTTGATTTTATAGACCAATCATTTAATCCAGATTTTTGGAGTTGGAGTTTTGGAGATTTAGACACTAGTTCTACTCAAAATCCATCACACACCTACCAAGATACAGGATATTATAATGTACAATTAATTGTAAGTAATATTTACCAATGTTCTGATACAGCATTCCAAACAGTAATAGTTAAACCTTATTTTTTCTTTGCAATGCCTAACACTATCACTCCTAATGGAGATGGAACTAATGATGTTTTCTTCCCTGGAGCTTTAGTTGGAGTTGCAAATAAAAATTATAACTTCTTTATATTTAACCGTTGGGGAGAATTAATTTTTGAAGGGCATGACTTGAATGATGGATGGGATGGTTCTTATAAAGGAAAAATAGTGCAAAACGGAACCTATGTTTGGAAAATTGATGTAACCGATTTTGAAGGAGTAGTACATAAATATACTGGACACGTTAATGTAATCAAATAATAAAATTTTGTAACTATTCAGCCAGAAATATAGCAAGAAAATAGATTTCTGTTTTTCAGTACGTTGCGTTTTTAGAAAGGAGAACTTTAAATATTTCATAAAATCGCAACATATTGACTGTCAAGACAACATGAATTTTAGCTTTAATTTGGCTGAATAGTTACCAAAATTTTAACAAAAACTCACAATGCTGTGAGTTTTTGTTTTTTAAGCAACCTTTTTACTCTTATTTTCGACTTATTATTGAGTAATAATATCAATATAGAGTAAGTTTGCAAATAATTATTTTGTTTATTTGTTCTAAATCAATATTATTAGTAAATCTATACCATCCCTGATATGAATAAAAAAATTATCTACACCGTTATCCTTCTTTTTTTTGGATGTATTGCCAATGCGCAATCAGATAATTGTGCTACTGCAACAGTATTAACGTTAGATGCAGCTGGTAATGTATGTGTTTCTGGAACAACTACAAACGCAACAAGTGCCAACACTGCCTACGGAACATGTAACGTATTGCCAAATACTAACAATGAGGTATGGTACACTTTTGTTACCAATGGAGCAAACAATGTTTTTGATGTAACTCCACAAGGAATGACTAACCCTGAAATTGTTATTTATACTGGAGGTTGTGGAAACACACTCCAAAATTGTAATGATTTAATAGGTGTTGCTAATTTAAATACCGCTATTGGCATGCCTGCCGGAACCCAACTTTGGATAGGTATTATGTCTAACCAAGGAACTGAAGGTGGATTTGATTTTTGTATCAATTCTACACCACCTCCAGCAACGGTTGGAAATGGTTGTGCTGGAGCAGTTCCTTTATGCAGTCAAAGTACTACAACAAGTATTGATATGACTACCATAACACCATCTGGAGGTCAACCAGATTGTTTTGGATCTCCCATGAATAATGATGTTTGGTTTACCTTTACTTGTATGCAATCTGGAACATTAGAGTTTCAAGCAACACCAACAGGAACAGGTGCTGCTAATGTTGAATTAGATTGGGCTTTGTATAATACAACTACGGGTTGCCCTACAAATTTAACAGGTTCAGCTGGTGATCCTTCAATAGCTTGTAATTATAACTATGATGGTGAAAATGGTGCTTCATCTGGTATGTCAGCCTCAGGAAGTGCAGAATTTACAGCTCCAATTAACATTGTAGCAGGTCAAACTTATAGTATAGTTATGGATTATTATTCTGGTGGTGGTATAGGAACTATGGACTTTCAATTCTTGCCTGGAATGACAGCATTAATTGCTCCCGATGCGAGTTTTACAGTAACTCCAATAGCACCTGTATGTGGTCCAAATTTAACTGCAACTATAACTGATAATTCTTTTGGTGGTGTCCCTACATGGGATTTTGGTGATGGATCAGCTCCTTTCGTTGGCAATAATCCTCCTCCACATCTATATACTGTACCTGGAACATACGCAATAACTTCAACTATAGGAGGTACTTGTCCTTCATTTCACACAGAATTTATACAATTATTTGGTCCTGTTGTTCCTGTAGCAACGCCAGTAGTAGAAACTTGTCCTGGAGATTGTGATGGATCTATTTCTATCGCAACAACAGGAGGCAGTGGTAACTACACTTATACATGGTCTCCTCCAGCAGGACAAACCACACCAGTTGTTACAGGTTTATGCGATGGAAGTTATTCTGTAACTGTTACAGATGCTGTTTGCGGATCGGTAGTTTTACCCGTAACAATAAATCCAGCACCTGCTTGTGTAACTTGTGCAATGGATAGTTTAAATATAGCCATGATAAATTGTTATAGCACACCATCTTTAGGATATGATGTTACTGGAACTGTTTATTACTCCGACCCTCCTACAACAGGAACATTAACTATCACAACGTGTTCAGGTGTTTCACAAGTATTTAATGCTCCTTTTGGAACATCACAAGCATTTAATTTTATAGGGCTACCACAAACAGGAACAAACTGTGCATTTACAGCTATTTTTAGTGCTGATACTGCTTGCACAATTACAACTAACTTTTTGTCGCCACCACCAATTACTGGATTTACAAATAACCAAGGAGCTTGTGTAAATAATCAGTACAACTTAAATGGCACAATTTCTTTCAATAACCCTCCCGCTTCAGGAACATTAACAGTTTCATATAATGATGGGCTTACAACAATTGACAGTATTATTAACGCACCTTTTGCATCGCCTGAAAACTGGAATATTACTGCACCAGCAAACGGAAATAATTATACTATCACAGTTTCCTTTTCTGGATTTCCTACTTGTGCAATTACTGCAACCGGAACTGCTCCGCCATCTTGTGGTTGCGTAGCAAACGTAGGAACGTTTACAACAAATATAACAGGCTCAGGAACAACTGATTTTAAACTCTGTTTTGGAGATCAATTTACAATGAGTTCTAATGGAGATAATGTAAATCCAGATATTGCTAATGCTCCATCTATTCCTGCACCAGGAGTTTATGATCCAGGTATAGGTTATTTAGTCTATAGTTGCCCGCCAACCATAGCAACCACACCAAGCAATATATCACCAAATGATAATATTACTAACGATCCTTGTTTTGTTGGAGTAGTAGGTTTTGGAAATAGCTTTAATGATATAAATACTTTAGGTTCTCCCAATTATGCAGGAGCATGGGTAAACAATACCGTTTATTATGTACCCATTACTTTTTATGATATAGTTTCAGGAACCTATAGTTATGTAAATACAACTATGCCATGTTACAGCATGGGACAACCTTTTGCCGTACAATATTTAACAGAAGTAACCTTTTCTGCAGTACCCGATTGTCAAGATAGTTCAGTTACTGTAACCATAACAGGAGGATTGCCAGAAGCAGATGCTTCACTATACACAGCAACTAATTTATTACCAGTAACAGCTAGTTTTGTAGATACAACATGTAGCCATAATGGAACAATAACTATTAATGGCTTACAAAATGGAGACATGTATTCTTTTAACGTGGTAGATACCAATGGTTGCCCTGTAACGATAACAGGAGGTCCTTTTGTTGGGTTACCTAATGCTGATGCTAATGTAGATGATACATCATGTACATTAAACTACAACTTAAATGCAACCGCTAGTTCCGGAACAGGAACTTGGACAGGCTCAGCAGGAACTGTTTTTGGTAATGCAAACTCACCAATATCATCAGTAACTGTTCCAGCAGCAGGAGTTTATACCTTTACTTGGACAGAAGATAACACCGGAGGATGTACCTCATCAGATAATGTAGATATTACCTTTAATATTTTAAGCATTCCGAATACACCAACTAACCCAATATGTAATGCAGGAAATGATGGGCAAATTATTATTGCTCCACAAGGAGGAGTATCACCTTACACTTACCAGTGGAACTCAGCAACAAATAATCAAATTACGAATCCTGCTATTAACTTAAGTGCAGGAAATTACACGGTAACCGTAACCGATAATTTTGGGTGCACACAAGATTCAACATTTACCTTAACAGAACCAACGGCATTTACCTTTACAACAGATTCTATAGCATCGAACTGTGGTAATCCAGATGGAAGTGTAACTGTAGTAGGATTTGCTGGAGGAACACCAAACTACACTTACGATTGGGGAGCAGGACCAGTAGCCAATAATACATTACCTAATTTAGTACCTAATGCTTATACGGTAAACGTAGCGGACGCCAACAGCTGTGATACTACATTGAGCATTGTTGTAACGAATAATCCTGTATTTAATGCAAGCATTACAGGGTTTACCAATGCATTATGTAATGGTTCAACCAATGGAACAGCAACAGCAGATGGAGATGATCCACTAGTAGCATATACTTTTTTATGGGATGCAGCAGCAGGAAATCAAGCCACACAAACAGCAACAGGATTAGGAGCAGGAACCTATGTGGTAACAGTAACGGATCCGATAAATAACTGTACAGATACTGCTTTAGTAACTATAACAGAACCAACTCAAGTAACCGTTAATGCAGGAGCAGATGTTACTATTTGTATGGGAGGAAACACCACTCTTTCTGCAACAGGAGCAGGAGGGACACCTAACCATACCTATTCTTGGAATAATGGATTAGGGGCAGGACAAAACCATAACGTATCACCAACAGTAACAACAACTTATATTGTAACGGTTACAGACAATAACAACTGTACTAATGTGGATGCAATAATCGTAACAGTTAGTCCGGCACTAAGTGTAACAGCAAGTGCTGATGACAGTATTTGCCCTGGAGAACAAGTGAATATATCAGTAGTAGCTACAGGAGGGTTTGGAACTCCAGTTGTTTATAATTATATATGGAGCAATGCAGTAGCAGGGCAAACACAAACAGTTTCTCCAGCAGTAACCACCACTTATGTGGTAACATTAAGCGATGGTTGTACTACACCTAATGCAGTAGATTCAGTAACCATAGTGGTAAAACCAATACCAGTAGTTAACTTTTTAGCAGATACTTTTGGGTTGTGTGTTACACCACAACAAGCCTTTGAATTTTACAATACAACAGCACCAACAGGAGGTACAACATTGTGGAATTTTGGAGATGGATTAGTAGCAAGTGGAGATACAATATCACACGGATACAGTAATGCAGGAAGTTATGATGTAAGTTTAACTGTAACTGGAGTAAACGGTTGTGTAGGAACATTAACCAAACCTAATTACGTAACTGTTTTTCCTAATCCGGTTGCAGATTTCACTATTAACCCTAATCCAACAAGTATGTTTGATCCTACGGTTTATTTTACCGATCAATCGCAAACGAACATTGTAAGTTGGGCATGGAATATTGGCGGATTAGATTCTAGTACCATTCAAAACCCTACCTACACCTTCCCAGAAGATACAGGCAATTATTTAGTACAATTAACAGTAACTGATGTTAATGGTTGTATAGCTAGCACCTCAAATACAACCATTGTACTAGGAGAGTTTGGTATTTATGTGCCCAATGCATTTACACCAAATGGAGATAATGTAAATGATGGATTCTATCCAAATGGATTTGGTGTTGCACAATCGGATTATGCTTTTATGATATTTAACCGTTGGGGAGAAAAAATATTTGAATCGCACACTAAATTTGAACCATGGAATGGAGCTTACAAAGGGAAATTAGTACAAAACGGAGTATATGTCTGGAAACTAAATTTTAGAGATATTAATGGCAAAGAACACTCCAAAGTAGGGCATGTTACTATCGTAAAATAAAATTATTGATTAACAATTAACTGTTAATCATTACTTTTATTTAACTTTTTAAACGGCATTAATTACCCTAATTTTGCTTAGAAATAATATCAAAAAAGCTAAAACATATTGTTACCCATAAAAAATCAAGCATCAAAGATTTTTTATCCATCAATGATTTGAGAGAAAAGGATTATGGAAATGTTGAGCTATCACCAAATGAACGAGTAGCATTAAAAAATTATGATAGATACCGCATTAATCAACTAAATAAACAGGTATCTGAAGATAATTTTCATAATAAGTATATGCAACTTCAAGTTATGGCTAATCTTAGCCCTTTTGAAGAATTTTTAAAAGAAATATACTTTCTTTAATGTACAAAATGCTTAATTTTTAACCGTTGTATCAGGGCAAACTCACACTTTTCTTTTTAAAACTTTGAAGTCAATAATATCAATAGGTTTGATTTTAAACAAATTTGTTATTCAAAAAAACAAAGGTTCATAACACATTGATTCTCTGCTAGAATAAAAAAGTATGAGTTTGCCCTGACCGTTGTATAAACAAGTATTATATATTAAAATTTATTTTATATCTTTGTTTTTTTAATTTATTTATCATGAAAAACACATATTTAACACTGTTAGCCCTTTTAGGATTTGGATTTACAGCAATTGCTCAACCTATCTTAACACTATCTAACTTTATACCTAACATTGGTGATTCTCAACTATATTATGTTGCCGACACTAATTCTGTGCTAGACAATACAACTGGAGCAAATGTTATTTTTGATTATAGTGGATTAAGTGGTTATGGAGATGTGCAAACGCAACATTTTGTTAACCCTACTAGTACAACGAATACTGGAGATTTCCCTACAGCAACTTATACCGATACTACTGCAGGGTTTGCAGGGAATTTAAAATACAATCAAAGTTTTACAGACAGTCTTAATGTAATAGGTTTAGCTTTAGATATCCCTTCTTTTGGTGCAGTATTAGGAAAATATGATGTTGACAATGAAATATACATGAAATTTCCTTTTACTTATGGAGATTCTTTTATGGACAACTATGCAGGTTCTTTTACAGCAATAGTTCAAGGCTTTCCCGTTACAACAGCTGGTGTTGGAGATGTAACGGTTACTGCTGATGCTTGGGGAACGTTAAAACTACCTATGACTCCAGACATTGATAGTGTAATCAGAATAACACGCGTAGAAAACTTATTAACTGACACTATATTTTTACAACCGATAGCTCCAGACATTTTACCTTTTGCTATTAATGCAACGCAAGTAGCTTATTTTAAACCTAGCATCAGTAAAAATGCACTGATTTCTTTTATTACAGCAGATGTTAATGGTGACACAAACATTAGTGTTCTATCTCAATACCCTCTATTAACTGTTGGGATTAAAGAAATAAGCAGTAATATTACAACATCTCTTTTCCCTAATCCTACAAATAAAAATTATACAATGCTTACAATTAGTTTAGAAAAAAAGAAAAAGTAGTTGTTAGACTTTTAAATAATCTGGGACAAGAAGTAAAAGTTGTTTTTGATGGTGTTATCACTAAAAAAGAGAATACATTAAAAATTAAAACAGATAACTTAAGCTCAGGATTATACTTTGTAAACATTAACTATAATAATAAAATGGTTACTGAAAAACTGATTCTTGAATAATAGAAATACATAACTGTTAAGTTTCACAAGGTTGTTGTGTTAAATTGACAACTTGTTTAGGTTTTAAAGATATTATTTTTTTTATGAATTCCTCTGGTTTTTGATTAAATATTTTTTCATCCAACTCAAACCATTTTTCTACCGCATTAAAAGGGGTTTTCACATTAAGTTCTTTTCTAAGACTACCGTGTCTTCTGTAGAGGTTGTAATGGACTAAAAAGTTCATTAAATCAGTATTCATCTCAGTTAAAGAGCTGTAATGAGTTCTTTTAATCGTTTTTTCTTTTATGATGTCATTGGCTTTTTCCACCATTCCATTTGTTTTAGGAGTAAAAGGTTTTGTACATCTGTGGTCAATATCATTTTCTGCACATACAAGGTCTAATTTACTTGGTTTTGTACAGTATACTCCTTTCTTATTTTTAAGTAATCTGTTGGTAAATTCCAACCCGTTATCGGTTAAAACGTGAGTAATACCAAAAGGAAAGAAGTCTAAACATTCAAGCATAAAACTTTCTGCATTAACGCTTGTTTTAGCGTCATATATTTTAAAGTACAAAGTTCTTGTAGCTCTATCAATGGCAACAAATAGGTAGTATTTTATTCCATTTATTTTGGGAAGATAAGTAACGTCAATATGAAGAAATCCAGGATCATACTCTTTAAATTTCTTTGCCTTTTCCTTCTCTTTTTCTGGCACCTTGTTAATGCCTTCTCGAACAAATGTTCTGTAAATAGCACTTCTTATTTTCCCTGGTTCTAATGGATTAACAGCTTCTGTAATCTCATCTAAAGACCACCAAGTGAATGCTCGTAACTTAATAGCGATGAGCATATCTAATTCACTTAAAGCATAGTGGATGGTGTCAGGACGAGAACTTTTGTCTTTAAATTCAATCCTATTTTTCCATTTACCTACTGTATTTTCTGATACTCCGTACTGACTAGCAAGGACAGAATAAGGCAGGTTACTATTGTTAATCTCAGAACGTAATCGTGCATTCGTTGTTGAGTTAGAGTGATAAGTTTGTTTCATCTTTGTTGTTTTAAATTGTTATTACAAATCTAAAACAAGTTGTAAGTATAACGTGGCATTATTGAAATGGAATAACTTTTTTAACGGACTTCGTCCTAAAAGTTATTTCCAGTTTCAACAATGCTATTAATAGCACACCTTTTTTAAACTAAAAAAAGATGATTTCAAACAACAACGTAGTGAAACTAATCACATAACAATAAAAAAGGGAGTTCAAACTGAACTCCCTTTTTTATTGTTAAACTATTTTAGAAGATTACCCAATATAAGCCAAGCACAAATCAATAGTAGCTTCAATACCTTTTATGTGCGTTCGCTCTGTTCCGTGCGAAGCAGCAACTCCCATCCCAATTAAAGCTACTCTAAAATCGTTACCTGCACGTAAAGCTGCAGACCCATCCGAGCCATAAAAAGGATAAACATCTACGTTGTAAGGAATGTTATTTTGTTGTGCCAAATCAACCAGTTTTTTTCTAAAATTATAATCGTACGGTCCACTAGAATCTTTAGCACAAATAGAACAACTTACTTCGTTTCCTTGACAGTCATCACCTAAAACACCCATATCAATTACTAATAATTCTTCTACAGAATCAGAATAACCAACCGTTCCTCCATGTCCAACCTCTTCATAATTAGAAAAGAAAATTTCTACCGGAACTTCTTTTCCTTGTTCTTTTAATCTTTTAGCCAGTTCAAATAACACATAACATCCTGCTTTATTATCTAAAAATCGAGATTTGATGAAGCCACTTTCTAGCTCTTCATATTTTACATCTACACAAATAATATCACCAACTTCAATTCCAAGTTTTTCTACATCCTCTTTACTATAAACTTCTGCATCAACTCTAATGTGCATGGTTTTTATGCTACGTTGTGTTTTTTCTTTTTCGTTATTAGCATGTACCGAAGGGTTATTAACCAAAATGGTTCCAGTAAATATTTTCCCAGCATGTGTAACAATTTTAACGTATTCACCTTCTGCACCAGTTAAAGATAAGCCCCCTAACAAAGAAAACGACAATGTTCCATCTGTTTTAATTCCAGAAACAATAGCTCCTAATGTATCTACATGCCCTGCAATAGCCAAGGTGGGATTAGCCCCTAAAGCACATTTTACAGCTCCTTTATTGGTATATTTTGGCGAATAGCCATAACTAGTTAATAAATCAAAAATATATTTACTAGCATTATCGGTATAGCCCGTTGGCGAATCAATGGCAATTAATTCTTTAAGTGTGTTGTATTTGTTCATATAATTATAAAAATATAAAGTACGTGTTTTTTGTTATACAGATCAAAAAAAAAGTATTTTTTTTGTTTTATAGTAGAAATATACTAAAAGCACTCAACTTTCCGAATTTTATTCTTTTTTTTGCAGCAATTAAAAAATAAAGTAATATTTAAATTTTGTATGTTTGTATCTAAAATTATTTTAAATGAATTTGAAATCAATAATAATAATTGCTGTTTTTTTAGTAGCATTATGCGGGGGAGCAACCTACGCTCAAAATGTTGGGATTAATGGAACTGGAGTTGCACCAGATGCTTCAGCAATGTTAGATGTTAATGCTACAAATAAGGGAGTTTTGATACCTAATGTTGCTTTAACAGCAATTAATGTAGCTACTCCTATAACGACTCCTGCAACAAGTTTATTGGTTTATAATAATGCCAGTGCAGGAGCTGCCCCAAACAGTGTAACACCAGGGTTTTATTATTGGGATAGTAGCAAATGGGTAAGGGTAGATAATCAACCAGACCATGATTGGCATAAAACAAATTTAATAACAGATTTAGGAAAACCAACCAGTATTTCAGATACAATATATACGTTGAATCAGGTTGGTATAGGAACGCTTAATCCATCATCTCAACTTCATGTTTATCAAGGACCTTCTGCTGAACCTCTCGTTACTTTTGAGAGTGATAGCGATGTATCGTTGAGGTTAAAGTCTAATTATATATAGGAGGTTTACATGGAGAAAGTTATATTGAATTTGAAACAACGTCCTCAACTACAGATGGTTGGCAAATAGGAGTAAATGATACTGATAATGAATTTTTAATTGGATATAAAAGTCTTGGATCTGCAGGTAGTTCATCAACGGGAAATCAAGGTCATGAAATTTCTATTTTTAAATCAGCTGCAACAACTGATTATATTATACACGAAGATTATCCTGTAGGAAATGGACGCGTAATAAGACCAAATCGTCCAAACTACGGATCTTGCGGATCTTCTGCAAATTATTTTGATGATGGATATTTTTCAGAAATGTATAGAGATTCTGAGTTTACAATTTCAGATAAATCGGTAAAGAAAAATATTGTTAAAGTACAAAACCCTTTAGAAAAAGTTATGGCTCTTAATGGGGTTACGTATGCTATCCGAACTAATAAACACCCTTTTTATAAGAATCCTAAACCAGAAGAATTAGAGTGGGCAAAAAAGCAATACGGATTTATTGCTCAAGAATTAAAAAAGGTAATACCTGAAATGGTAATTTTTAACAAAGAATTACAGTTAAATATTGTAAGAAATTATGAACAATTATTTCCTGTAATTGTTGAAGCAATGAAAGAGCAACAAACTCAAATAGCAGAATCAAAAAAAGTGGTTAACGATCAGGATAAAAAAATCAAGACACTTGAGGTGAAAATAGATAAATTAAGCTCAGTATTAGCTGAAATGGATACATTAAAAGCTATCGTTAAAAATTTACAAGTTCAAATTAATAAGCTCAAAAAGGAATAAGTTTAAGAATGTTTTTTTGATGTTTATTTTTTTAAATCTGCTACTGCTAAACTAAGCTATGTTCTAGTAAGTATTCTGCAATTTGCACAGCATTGGTTGCAGCTCCTTTTCTTAAATTATCGGTAACTACCCATAAATTTAAGGTGTTTTTTTGTGATTCATCCCTTCTAATTCTTCCTACAAAAACATCGTCTTTATCTTTTGCATAAATTGGCATAGGGTAAGTGTTCGTATCTAAATTATCCTGTAATGTTACACCATCTGTTTCGTGTAAAATTTTACGGACATTTGCTAAATCAAAGTCCTTTTCAAACTCAATATTTATTGCTTCAGAATGACCTCCAACTACAGGAACACGAACTGCTGTTGCGGTAATTTTTAAGCTATCGTCACTCAAAATTTTCTTAGGTTCGTTTACCAATTTCATTTCTTCTTTGGTGTAACCGTTATCCTCAAAAACATCGCAATGTGGCAAACAGTTTTGATCTATCGGATAAGGGTAAGCCATTTCACCCTTTACTCCTTTTTTTTCATTTTCCAACTGTTCAACAGCCTTAACACCTGTTCCGGTAATGGATTGATAAGTAGAAATAACTGCCCTTTTAATTTTATATTTTGGTGAAGTGGATTCATAACCATAACCATCTGGATTGTAGAGCAGTTTGGGTTGGCTATTATTTTATCATTAACTGTTAATTCTTTAGCATTAATTTCAGGAACGATTAATTTGTTGTTAGGATTCATTCTCCAAGCTGAAGAATTATCGATAACTGTTGTTCCTGCTGCTGCAAATTTAGGAGCCCACTCCAACGAAGTTTCTCCTCCTGCAGAAAAAATAGCGATATCAGCTTTCATATCGATTGCTGTTTGTAAGCCAACTATTTTATAATTAATTCCTTTATATTTAATTTCTTTTCCAATAGATTTTTCTGAAGCAACAAGTATAATTTCTGTTATCGGAAAATTTCTTTCTGTTAATACTTTTAACAGTACACTACCTACCATTCCGGTAGCACCAACCACAGCTATTTTCATACTAAAAAGTTTAATGGTGGGTTCTAAAAATTGATTTTTTTCTGTTTCTCAAAAAACAAGAGCCCTTTTTTATCTTTTTGAAAAAAAATTTCATTACAAATCTACCGATAACATATCGATTTCAATAGTAAATATTGAAATTATATCTATCTATCTATCTATCAATAAGTTATTTTCAGTCTTTTAATTTGCTCATATCTAAATAAATTGTAGGTTAAATTGATTAATCCTATTATTCCAGTGGCTCTTACCATGCCTACCGATTTTAAAACTAAGCCTTGCATACTTTGCTCCATGAATCCAAATACATGCTCCACTCTTGCTCTAGTTCTTGATTTTTTAGTGTTACTTTCTTTTTGTTGTTCCGTTAATGGCTTATTGCGATACCCTTTTTCGTGTACCTTATTTTTCATCTCGTATTTAGCAATGATTTTTTCTTGCTCTTCTCCGGTATAGGCACTATCTGCGTGTAAATCTTGGTCTTTATCTTTTTCGGTAAGCAAGTCATCTAAAGCTTGTGAGTCATGA
Source organism: Escarpia spicata (assembly GCA_963995525.1). Classification (NCBI taxonomy): domain Eukaryota; kingdom Metazoa; phylum Annelida; class Polychaeta; order Sabellida; family Siboglinidae; genus Escarpia; species Escarpia spicata. The sequence goes on from CAXEFP010001211.1 coordinate 31,767, forward strand.
ACTGATGCGTCTGTTACTGTGTAAGTGTTAATGAATTTACTTTTGGTATCTACTTTTGCGTGATTTTTATACCCATAAAAGGTTTCTCCATTTTTCTTTGTCCAACGGGCATCAATGTCTTTGTGTTTCTTTTTGTTAGGCTTGTCATTCCACAAATCATCACCCTCTCCATTTTTGATTTTCTTGTTTTCTTCTCTCGTATTACGTTGACCTGGAGCGACTGTAAAACTAGCATCAATCATTTGACCCTCATTCAGTATCAACTCCTTTTCTTCCAAAAATGAAATGAATTGCTCAAATAATTCTTCTACTAACCCTGTTTTTGTTACTCGCTCTCTAAAACTCCATACTGTTTTTTCATCAGGTACTTTATCGCCTGTTTCTAATCCTAAAAAATTCTTAAAACTGGTTCTATCCAAAATTTGATATTCCACTTGACTATCTCCCAGTCCATAATAACGTTGAAGTATCAATATCTTGAATAGCAGCACAACATCATAAGGCTTTGCTCCTGCATTATTCTTTTTGTTAGTATTGAGTAATTTACTTTCTAGGGAATCTCTAAAATACTCAAAATCAATCACTTTACTGATTGACTCCAATGGATTACCCATTGCAGATAAACGTTCTTTAGTAAATTCATCATCAAATAAACCTTTTTTTCCTTGTGTTTTATACATCTTTTCCACCATTTTTTTATAGCATAAATATACGAATAATCAACTGATTTATAGTAAGTTAATTTTTAGAAGTCCCCTAATGTAAAAGTAAATTATAATTTTGATTTTATGATGTGTTTAATGCCAAATCCAACTATTTTTTGTTCCTAGTGGTAGTGGTTAGAAAATATATTCCAAAAAAATCAATTTTTACAAGCTATTTTCCTTCGGAAAACCACTACCATTGACACCTTTTTTCTTTTTCAACCAATTTCGTACTTCAAATAAAAGTTATGAGTTTTCCCTGGGTATAAAAAAACGTTAAAAAAATGATTTATCCTTTACTTCAATAATCTCAGGATTTTTTTATGCGATTAACTGTTAACTTTCTAAAATAACGTGTAACTTTTCGTAACGTAAAATTCCATTATCCCTATCGGTTAAAACTTTTAACGGAAACGATTTGTCGAGTGTTATTTTTGTGGTGTTTTTAATTAGATGTTCTAGTGCTAATTTTGTTTGATGCCGAGCAAGATTTGCCCCTAAACAATAATGAATCCCTTTTCCAAAACTTAAATGTGTCTTGGCATTTTCTCTGGTAGGATTAAGTGCAGTAGGATTATCGTATTTTTTAGTATCGGTATTTGCTGCTCCAATCATAACAATAACCATCGCATCTTTGGGTATTGTTTGATTGCCAATAACAACAGCTTTATTTGCTCTTCGGATAAATCTCCCTACAGGAGTATAAACTCGTAAAGCTTCCTCAATAAAATTGCCAATAGATTCAGGTTTTTCTTTTAAGTTATTAAATGTTGTAGGATTTTGAGCTAAATGTGCTACACAGTTGGAAAGAATGCTAGAGCTAGGCTCATATCCTGCAAAAACAATAAATGTACAAATCATAATAGCTTCTACAAGCGTGAGTTCTTTTTTTGATACAGCCTCTTTTAAACTATTTATAGTAGGATGATTATTTTTTTCGATTGCTTGAGCGAACAATAACATCATATCAAACAATGGATAAATTGCTCCCGCTAAATGATCAAATTGTGGACGGGGAACCTCTAAATTTGTTTTTTTTGGCACAAGCATTTCTCCCAACTCTTTCATTCCTTGTTTGCCTATAATTTTATATAAGCTCCTTATTCTGCCGCTATTTTTAAGCAACGACCAAGAAATTTTCATCTTTTCAGAAACGTTTGGAATGTTTTTTCTTCTTGGACCAGTTCCGCCTAAAACAAATAATGCTCTATTAACAGCTACTGCTTGGTGGTGTAATTTATCAATAGTTGATTTATCATTTTCCAATCCTAATAAGATACATAGTGTTCCTATTGGTATTGGGAGGGCCCAATCTTCAAATAGTTCTATTTGCTGTTTCTCAATAATTTTTTTACTGTATTTCTCAATATGGTTATTTATTGCATCAAGAGGGAAATTAGGGTTTTTAAAAGAAAGCATTTTAGCAACGAGTGAACGGATGCGAAGATGGTCTTCACCATCCATTAGTGCAAAAAATAATCCTTTTTTAGAAGGTAAAATATGGTTAATAAAATCAGTGTTGTTGGTAAGTACTTTTTTTACATCTTCAAATTGATGCACCACATAAAATGATTTTTCTTGAGGTAACTTATAAATTCTATTGAGTTCATCTTTTTGTAGCCATTCGTAATAAGGATAAGGATTAGCTCTAGCAACAGGGTCTATCATATCAAACGCTGTAATATCTTGTTTTTTAGAATGGTAAGGGCAAGCAAATATATTGTCAGACATATTTTGAATGATTATCCTGCCCAGCCTTCTCTATCTAAACTTCGATATTGAATGGCTTCGGCTAAATGAGTAGTTGTTATATTTTCGGATTTTTCTAAATCGGCAATGGTCCTGGCAACTTTTAAAATTCTATCGTAGGCTCTTGCTGATAAGCCTAATTTATCCATTGCTTTTTTTAATAAATCTCTTCCTGTTTGGTCTATCTCACAAATTTCTTTTAATATTTTAGATGATATTTGAGCATTAGCGTGAACTCCTTTATTGTCTTTAAAACGTTCTTCTTGCACTTTTCGTGCAGCAATTACTCGTTCTCTAATATCATTACTCGATTCTCCAACAGCTTTTGTGCTTAGCTCATTAAATGAAACTGGTGTAACTTCAACATGCAAATCAATTCTATCCAGCAAAGGACCAGAAATCTTATTGAGATATTTTTGTACTACACCTGGCGAGCAAACACAATTTTTTTCAGGATGATTATAATATCCACAAGGACAAGGATTCATTGATGCCACCATCATAAAACTTGCGGGGTAATCAACCGTAAATTTTGCTCGAGAAATAGTAATACTTCTATCCTCTAAAGGTTGTCGCAATACCTCTAAAACTGTTCGTTGAAACTCTGGTAGTTCGTCTAAAAATAACACCCCATTATGTGCTAAAGAAATTTCTCCAGGCTGTGGAAATCCACCTCCACCAACTAGTGCAACATCACTAATAGTATGATGTGGCGAACGAAATGGACGAACGCTTATTAAAGAGGTCTCTTTGCTTAATTTTCCTCCTACAGAATGAATTTTGGTAGTTTCTAAGGCTTCTTGTAATGATAATGGAGGCAATATTGTTGGCAAACGTTTCGCTAACATTGTTTTTCCAGCGCCCGGTGGTCCAATTAAAATTACATTATGACCTCCTGCTGCTGCAATTTCTAGTGCCCGTTTAATATTTTCTTGCCCTTTAACATCTTCAAAATCAAAATCTACATTATTTAAGTTTTGATAAAACTCTTTTCTGGTATCAATTTTAAACTGTTCAAGCGGTTTTCCTTCATTAAAAAAATCAATAACCTCTTTAATGCTTTCTACTCCGTAAACTTCAATTCCATCTACAACAGCAGCTTCTTTTGCGTTTGCTTTAGGTAAAATAAAACCTTTAAATCCTTCTTTTTTTGCTTGGATAGAAATAGGTAAAGCACCTTTTATGGGTTGTAAACTTCCATCTAAAGAAAGTTCTCCCATAATAACATAATCTCCAATAGTTTCATGGTTTATTTGTCCGGAAGCAGCTAAAATACCAATGCCTATAGTTAAATCATAAGCAGAGCCTTCTTTACGAATATCGGCAGGAGCCATATTAATTACCAACTTTTTTCCTGGCATTTTTAAGCCTACATTTTTTAATGCCGATTCTATTCTGTGTTGGCTTTCTTTAACCGCATTATCGGGTAAGCCTACCATAAAGAATTTAAATCCTCTATCTGCATTTACCTCTACCGTAATGGTAATGGCATCTACCCCAACAACAGCACTTCCAAATGTTTTTACTAGCATTTAATTACAAATTTTCTTCAATACAATGAATTAACGAATGGATTATTTTAATATGAATTTCTTGAATTCTGTCTGCGTAGCCATTGTGTGGAACACGTATTTCTACATCACAAATTGCAGCGAGTTTGCCACCATCTTTTCCGGTTAAACCAATAACGGTCATTCCTTTTTCTTTAGCTAAAATTGCTGCTTTTAGTACATTTTTAGAATTTCCGCTAGTACTTATAGCTAAAAGTAAGTCTTCTTTTTTTCCAAAAGCTTCAACATAACGCACAAATATTTCATCGTAACCATAATCATTCCCTACACAACTTATGTGCGATGAATCTGAAATTGAAACAGCAGGTAAAGCTTTTCTATCCTCCCTAAATCTGCCAGTTAATTCTTCTGCAAAATGCATAGCATCACACATAGAACCACCGTTGCCACACGAAATCAATTTACCTCCATTATTAATAGATGAAATCATTTTATTAGCAGCAGATTCAATTTGCAATAAATTATTATCATCCGTTAAAAAATGGTCTAATAATTGTTTTGCTTCTAAGAAATTATTTTTAATTAATGATATACGCATTTTTTTATTTTAAGTTTAAGCGATTAAAATACAAAATAATAGCAATCAAATTTAGATAATAAATAAAGTATATTTATTTTTATAACCATTAAAACAAAAATCTATGAAAAAATTTATATCAACTTTAGTGTTAGTTACCTTTTTTACTGCTGCATTTTCGCAAACAGGAGAGCAAACAACTTGTTATGCAAAATATGCAAAAATATTTGAAAAAAGAGGTGCTTTTGAAGTGGAAGACGGTGTCTATAATGATGTTATCATTACGATAAGAAAGGGAAGTATGGCAGATTGCTTTTACGGAAAAGTAACGGTAAAAAACGAAAGCATCGATTATAAAAACTTATTTTTAAGGTTTGAAGATGATACCTATGAAAAGTTAGATTTACGTTTTAAGTATCAGATTAAACCCATTAAAATTGTTAATGGTATTAGCCAAATAATCTTAACAGAAGATGAAGAATTGATAAATGTGCTGTTTGTAAAGAAAATTAAACCTAAAAAGAAAAAATACGCAAAAGCTGCAGAACCAAATTTCGATTTATAAAAAGATTTTTAAGTTAAAAGGAGTTGAAAAGTTTCAAAGCCTTCTTATTTTACATAAAATTTATAAGATGAAGAAGTTATTTATTTGTACAATTATAGTGTGTGTGTTTTTAGGCAGTACTAAAGCACAATATGTTTTTGATAAAGGAGATATTGCTGTAAATACGGTGTTGGGTTTTGCAGGGCACGATGGTTTTATTCCTTCCATAGAGTTTTCTGGAGAATATGGTGTAATTCCAACAGGAAGCATTGGAGTTGTTTCTTTTGGAGGAAAAATAGGATACAAGTATTCTAATAACAGTGCTAATGGTATTGGTTTTTCTACCGGATATGATTATAATTACAGTCAGTTTGACATTGGTGGAAGAGCCGCTTGGCATTTATTGTATTTTAAAGATACAAAATGGGATGTTTTTGCAGGTCTAGGCGTTGGGTTAAACTACAGAAGTGGATATTCTTATAGTTATACAGTTTTTGGAAATAATGTAACAGAGAAAAAAAAAGGGTATTCCCATTTATATCCTGCTAGTTTTGTTGGCGGAAGAATGATGCTCTCTGATAATTTTGGTTTATATGGAGAGATTGGCTATATTCGAATGTCGAGGGTTAGAATAGGTTTAACCTTTAAGTTGTAATTATACCAATTAGGAAACAAAATCACAGATATAAATCGTTTCTATTTTAATAACGATACTATACTCAAACTACTCAACCTTCCGAATTTTAACTTCGTTCTCTTTTCTTTTAGCTTTGTTAAAAATTGTAACTATAGCGGTGCTATTCTTAAAATTTTTGCCTCGTTAAAAGAAAAAATAATCTAGCTAAAACCCGAAAAGCTAAATGGTTTGAGTATATTAAAAGATTTTCTGCCTCAAATAGTAAAAATATATTCCAATTTATTTATGGTGCGTTTGCCCTGTTACAATGGTCTTATTTTTTTTGATTTAACCCAAAATACACGATTAATATTTTCTACACGACATATTTCTACTTTTGTACGAAATACCTGTTCTAAAGAGTTTTTAATTAAAATTGTTTGTTGTTTTTTTTCATGGTTATAGGCAACAAAATTTAACAAGAGTTCTCCATCATTATTCATTTTTTTTTTAAGCTGTTCAAAAAAATGTTGCGTTAAAAATGCTTCAGAAACATCAATTCCCTTAAATAAATCGACTACTATTAAATCGTATTTTTTGTTAGTAATTTCAATAAAATTTAATGCGTCATCAATTATAATATTTAAATCTAGAAAATTATTTAACCCAAAATATTTTCTGCCTAGGGCAATTACTTTTTCATCAATATCTACAGCATCCATTTTTAGATGGAGTGATAATTCCTTATAAATTATTGTAGGAATACTTCCTGCTCCGCAACCTAATACTAAAACTGTTTTAAATTCTTTTTTCTGAATTTCAATCTTATCGAACACTTTCTGAAAAACGCGATGTAACGTTGCAAAAGAATAGTTGGCATTTAAAGCATTTAATACATATTTACCATCTTGTATAGCAACTATAAGTAGGTTGTTGTATTTGCTTGTAGTTTTCTCTACAATAATCCTATAAACATAGCTCAAATATTTTTGGAATGGCGTCACTTCTTTCCTTTTTTAGAACTTTTTATGGAATATCCAATTAAAATTAGCATCCAAAAAGGAATAGTAGCAGTAAAAATAAAAGGAGAAAAATACTTACCAAAGTAAAACACACAAGCAACAAGCAAAATAAATGCGACACCTCCTAATCCTATTTTTTGTACAATATGTAATTTCATTTTGTAAATGTAAAAAAGCCTCTCCAAAAAGGAAAGGCTTTATATTTATTTAATCATTTAGAAGCGATTTGGTATTACATCATACCTGGCATTCCACCACCCATTCCTCCGCCCATCGGAGGCATTCCTGCTCCGTCTTCCTCTGGCTCATCAGTAATAACGCATTCGGTAGTTAATAATAACGAAGCAATAGAAGCCGCATTTTCTAAAGCAACTCTAGTTACTTTAGTTGGATCAATAATCCCTGCTTTATACATGTTAGTATATTCTTCAGTTCTTGCATTGTAGCCAAAATCAGCTTTACCTTCTCTTACTTTTTGTACAACAACAGCACCTTCACCACCAGCATTGATAATAATTTGTCTTAAAGGCTCTTCAATAGCTCTTTTTACAATCTCTATTCCTGTATTTTCATCAGCGTTAGCTCCAGTTAATTTTTCCAATACTTTTTCTGTTCTTACTAAAGCAACTCCACCTCCAGGAATAATTCCTTCTTCTACAGCAGCTCTTGTTGCGGCAAGTGCATCATCAACTCTATCTTTCTTTTCTTTCATTTCAACCTCTGTAGTTGCACCAACATACAAAACAGCAACACCACCAGCTAATTTAGCTAAGCGCTCTTGTAATTTTTCTTTGTCGTAATCAGAAGTAGTTGTTTCTATTTGCGATTTGATTTGACCAATTCTTGCTTTAATGTCAGCTTTTTTTCCAGCTCCATTAACAATTGTTGTATTGTCTTTGTCAATCGTTATTTTTTCTGCTGTTCCCAACATCTCTAAAGTAGTATTCTCTAATTTAAAGCCTTGCTCTTCAGAAATTACATTCGCATTTGTAAGGATAGCAATATCCTCTAACATTGCTTTTCTTCTATCCCCAAAACCGGGAGCTTTTACTGTAGCTATTTTTAAACCACCTCGCAACTTGTTTACAACTAAAGTTGCTAAAGCTTCTCCATCAACATCTTCTGCAATAATCAATAATGGTTTACCTGATTGTGCAACTGGTTCTAATATTGGTAAAAGATCCTTCATGTTAGAAATCTTTTTATCGTAAACCAAAACGTATGGGTTTTCCATATCTACCAACATTTTTTCTGCATCAGTAACAAAGTAAGGAGATAAATAACCTCTATCAAATTGCATTCCTTCAACAACATCAACAGTTGTTTCAGTTCCTTTTGCTTCTTCAACTGTAATAACACCTTCAGTTTTAACCTTAGCCATAGCTAACGCAATTAAACTTCCAATGGTATCATCATTGTTTGATGATACCGTTGCCACTTGTTTAATTTTTTCATTATCGTTACCAACTTTTTTAGAAATATTATGCAATTCTGCAACAACAGCTTTTACAGCTTTGTCAATTCCTCTTTTTAAATCCATTGGATTTGCACCAGCAGCAACATTTTTTAATCCTGTTGTAACAATAGATTGTGCTAAAATTGTAGCAGTTGTAGTTCCATCCCCTGCATCATCCGCAGTTTTACTTGCCACTTCTTTCACCATTTGTGCTCCCATATTCTCTATAGGGTCACTTAATTCTATTTCTTTTGCAACTGAAACACCATCTTTAGTTACGTGGGGTGCACCAAATTTTTTGTCAATAATTACATTTCTTCCTTTTGGTCCTAATGTTACTTTTACTGCATTTGCTAATTTGTCAACACCATTTTTTAAGGCATCTCTAGCTGCTACATCAAATTTTATATCTTTTGCCATTCTTTCTTATTTTTTAGTGACAAGTCAAAAGTGACAAGTCAAAAGGTTAATTAATTGTTTTTTATGAGAAAAATAGCGATCTTTTCACTTTCAACTTTCCTCTTTATGCTCAATATTATACGATTGCGAAAATATCTGCTTCACGCATAATTAAATAATCTTTTCCTTCAACAGCAACTTCAGTTTCCTGCATATTTGCCGTAAAGAACCGTATCTCCTGTTTTAACAGTCATTGGTTCATCTGGTTTCCCAGCACCAACTGCTACAACTTTTCCTCTTTGTGGTTTTTCTTTTGCTGTATCAGGAATTATAATTCCCCCAGCAGTTTTTTCTTCAGCAGGCGAAGCTTCAATAATTACTCTATCTGCTAATGGTTTAATTTTAATTGCCATATTTTAAAGTTTTAATTTTATTATTTCGATTGTCTGCAAGTAGTCATATTTCGTACCATTTTAATAAGCAAGACAAATTTTCTTATTCCATAAAAAATGTGTCAGAAAAATATTATTTAACTGACACTTTTACCTCTTTTTGGTGTTAATTATTTTGGGTCTTCTGCGGGTGTTGGCTGTCCAGCTCCTGCAGGAGTTCCTGCATTTGGAAGTGGCACACCATTGTTAATTGGTGCAGAAGGTAATGCTGTTTCATCAATTTGCTCCATCATTTTTGATTGTGCTCCACCTTCATCATCAGTTGGTGCAGAAGCACTACTGGTGTATGCTGATGAAGCAATACTTAAAACAACCAATGCAATTCCCATTGTCCATGTTGCTTTTTCTAAAAAAATCTGTTGTTTTTCTAACCCCCATAACTTGGTTGTTGGTAGAAAATGCTGAATCTAAACCACCTTTAGGGTTTTGTATTAATACGATAAGTACTAAAAGTACACAAACGATAATTACTAACACTGAAATTAAATATACCATTACTTTATTTTTTGTTTCAAAATTTTAATTTGGGCTGCAAAATAACTGCTTTTTTTTGGATTTTTCAAACTTAATTTCTCGTAAGTGCTAATTGCCTCTTTAAAATTGCCCTGATCTACATGTATTATTGCTAAAGTTTCGCTAACAATACCTGTATCCGTAACACTTAATCGGGACATATTGGTGGGCGAATAAAATTCCGTTTTTTTAGGCTGTATTTTGGGGTCTTCTTGTATAAATTGATTGATAATGTCTTGATTTCTTTCTTTTTTACTTACTGGTTCGGCTTTTGGTTCATCTCCATTATAATGTTTTAACCAAGATGAAAAAGAATGTGTTATCTCTTCATCAAATAAATTAATTTCTTTTTCGGTCTCATTTTTTTCTGATGTTGAAATAGTTTCTTCAATATTATCTGCCTCTAATAAAATCGTACTACTTATTGCTGCTGTTAAATATTCTTTTTCTAATAATGCTAGTTCGTCCTCTCCTTCTGTTGGAATAAATTTTTCGATAGAAGAAACCTCTTTCTTTACTTCAGCTTTTTCTAGAACTGTTTTTTCTTCAACAATTTCTTTTTTAGGCGCCAATTCCTTTTCAATAGTGGGTGCCTCAGTTTTTTGATGGATATAATCAAATAACTTATTTCTATCGGTACAAATAGAGGCTGCTTTTTTTAATTGTTCTTCAAATAAAATACTATTGTTGGCATTTAAATTAATGGCGTACATTAATTGCCCTGTCTGGCAATAAGGAAACTCCTTAATAATGGGTGTAATTTCACTTTCAGTAACAGCATTTAACTGCTCCGAATGGTCTAAATATTTTATGAAATTATTTACTTGCATAATTAGTTGAAAGCCTAAAGTTTTAACGTTTTAACGTTAAAAATATTTAATCTACACATCAAGCTTACCAATTACTTACTGCTTTATTAAAAATATCTTGTGTTAACTGGCTGTTAATGTCTTTAATTAATTCATCCTCTACACTTGCTAAGTTTTGAGAACTTTCATAGTCTAAAAATCGAGAAAAATCCGTTTCAAAATTAGCTTCTTTATCTTTAGTGTTAGTAAACTTAACTTTAACTGTAATGGTTAAACGATTTAGCGCAGCAACCTCATTGCCTTGTATAGCAACCGAGGTTACAGAATATCCTGTAATAGCACCTTCAAATTGTAAATCACCATCAATACTTGATAAATCTAAATTGGTTTGCGAAATAAATCTGTCTTTTAATGCTTCAGTAAAGGTCTGACTTAAATTTGCGTTTGCCAACGGAGCATAACTCTGAAACGTTTTTACAGAAACCGTTTTTACATCCTCAGCAATAGAAGCTCCTGTAAACGAATAGTTTACTTTGCAAGAAGTTGCAAGGCCTAAAGCTATTACTGTTAATATTATTAAACTCTTTTGTTTCATTTTACTATCTTCAGTTCGCAATTAACAATCGGCAACAATATTTTTGAGGACTGTCAACTGAGTACTACTAACTATTTATATCGTATTCTTTAATTTTCCGATAAAGTGTTCGTTCAGAAATACCCAATTCATCAGCAGCTTTTTTTCGTTTACCACTGTATTTATGCAAAGCTTTAATTATCATTTCTTTTTCTTTATCGGCTAAAGATAAAGATTCTTCAACAACTTCAACTGGCTGTTCATTGTGCGAAGCCGAAGTAGCAGACACCTCTTCTTTTGGTAAAATTTGAGGGGTATAAACCTGAGATTCTGTTGTTGGTTGTTGCTCTTTGTTTTCGTACAAACGCTGCACACTTTGCATTATTGCAGGATTATTAATCGCATTAGATGTTCCATCATTTTGCATCAATCCAATAACAATATTTTTTAATTCAGTAACATCTCCTTTTAAATCAAACAATACTTTATACAAAATATCTCTTTCCGATAAATCTGATTGTTCGCCTCCTTTATACAAAGTTGGTAAGCTTTGATCATTTTGTGAAGGCAAATATCGCAACAAAACCTCTGCATTAACATCTCTAGCACTTTCAATAACAGAAACTTGCTCTGCTACATTTTTTAACTGCCTAATATTCCCTTTCCATCTGTAATTCTCTAATAAATCAACTGCTTCGGGCGATAATTTTACTGCTGGCATTCTGTATTTATTTGCAAAATCTGATGCAAATTTCCTAAACAATAAATGAATATCTTCTTTTCGTTCTCGTAAAGCAGGTAAGTGAATAGGTACTGTGTTTAAACGGTAAAACAAATCCTCTCTAAACTTTCCTTTCCGTATTGCTTCAGGGATGTTAACATTAGTTGCAGTAACAATTCTAATATCCGTTTTCATTACCTTAGAAGAACCTACTTTTATAAACTCTCCCGTTTCTAAAACCCTTAATAATCTTACTTGGGTTTGAACAGGAAGTTCTGCTACTTCATCTAAAAAAATAGTTCCACCATCAGCAACTTCAAAATACCCTTTACGAGAATCGTGTGCTCCAGTAAACGCTCCTTTTTCATGTCCAAATAATTCAGAATCGATGGTTCCTTCTGGTATCGCACCACAATTTACAGCAATGTATTTGTTGTGCTTGCGTGCGCTTAATTGGTGTATAATTTGAGGCATTACTTCTTTACCTACTCCGCTTTCCCCAGTAATTAAAACCGATAAGTCTGTAATAGCAACTTGCGTAGCAACATCTATTGCTCTATCGAGTGCAGGTGCATTTCCTATAATTCCGAACCGTTGTTTTATTTGTTGTGTATTCATTTTCTTAGTTAAAAAGGGATCAGTATTTAGGAATTAGTTTCTGCTAATTACTGAATACTTACTCCTGACTACTTATTACTTTACCGCTTTCCCCAAAAGAGTCCCTCCTGTACAATCATGCACATGTACCATTACATAATCCCCAACTTTATAATTTTCTTTCGGAAAAATAACTACTGTATTTTGCGAGGTTCTTCCAGCTAATTCTTGATCGTTTCTTTTTGATGGTTTTTCTACTAAAACCTCGTATTTTTTACCAACATAAGCACGGTTTATCTCAAAAGAATGATCTCTTTGCAAAGCAATAATTTCAGACAATCTTTTACTTTTATCAGCCTCACTCACATCATCTTCAAACTTTTTAGCAGCTTGCGTATTTGGCCGTTCAGAATATTTAAACATATACGAAAAATCATATCTCACATATTCCATCATCGATAAGGTATCTTGGTGTTCCTCCTCTGTTTCAGAGCAAAAACCTGCAATAATATCTGCCGAAATAGCACAATCGGGCATTACTTCTTTAATCTTATCAATTCTACCCATATACCATTCTCTGGTATAACCTCTATTCATTTTTTCTAAAACTCTAGTGTTCCCACTCTGAAATGGTAAGTGAATGTATTTGCAAATGTTATCATACTTCGCCATCATTTCTAAAAACTCATCTGTTATATCTTTAGGGTGCGAAGTTGAAAAACGAACTCTCAATTTTGGGTTAATTAACGCAACTTGTTCCATTAATTGAGTAAAATTCATGCTACTCGATTTTTCTTCGTCAGATAAATTTTTAAAATCTTTTTTCAATCCTTCTTTTCCATACCATAAATAAGAATCTACATTCTGACCTAATAGTGTAACCTCTTTATATCCTTGTTGAAATAAATCTTTCGCTTCTTGTAAAATTGTTTCCGGACTTCTACTTCTTTCCCTCCCTCTAGTATAAGGCACTACGCAAAATGTACACATATTGTCGCAACCTCTGGTAATCGAAACAAATGCCGAAACACCATTGCTCGATAACCTTATCGGACTAATATCTGCGTATGTTTCTTCTTTCGATAAAATAACATTTACTGCTTTTTTACCTTCATCTACCTGTTTTACCAAATTAGGCAAATCACGATAAGCATCAGGTCCAACAACAATATCAACTAATTTTTCCTCTTCTAAAAATTTATGCTTTAAGCGTTCTGCCATACATCCTAAAACACCAATTTGCATTTCGGGTTTGGCCTTTTTTGCTTTCTGAAATGAACGTAAACGCTGCCTAACTGTTTGTTCCGCTTTTTCACGAATAGAACACGTATTTACAAATACTAAATCTGCTTCATCTAAATTATTGGTAGTACTAAATCCTTCTTTCGATAAAATAGAAGCTACAATTTCGCTGTCAGAAAAATTCATTGCACAGCCATAGCTTTCAATGTAAACTTTTCTACTTCCTTTTTTTGTCGATGCAATTACAGTTGCATTTCCTTGCATCGCTTCATCTATTACTTTGTTCCCTGGTTCCATGTTCTAAGTTTCATAACCCGCTATAATTTGCGAGCATCCTTAATAAGGAATATTTTAAGTTCCTCCATAATTATTATTGGACATTGTCTAAAGCAAAATTAATATTTTTTTTATGGTTGAGTGACAAAATGACAGAAAGTATCATTTCTTTTTGAGCATTTAAACGGGCTATTCGTTTTATTTTTTTTATTACTTATTAACCCTCCAAGGTTTATGTTGTTAATCTAAATAAACCTTGGAGGATTTTTTTTGAATAAAAAAGGATATCACTACTATCCCTAACGCAAATTCGGAGTAATACTCAAAATAATAATCTTTGGAGTTTTTTTTCGTTTTAAACAAAATAAAAAACTATATTTAAATCGCTGAAAACAAATATATTACGTGTTCTATTTTCTTGTGGTTCAATATTTTTTTTACACATTTAAAATAACCGTTTCAATAATAAATTAGGATAATCCATTTTTTATTTCCTTTCTTTGCGAAAAATTTTATTTTAATATTTATTCTTAAACCCTTAAATGAATGGCGAAGAATCTAGTAATTGTCGAGTCACCTGCGAAAGCAAAAACCATTGAAAAATTTCTTGGAAAAGATTTTACTGTAAAATCCAGTTTCGGACACATTAGAGATTTACCTGGTAAAAATATTTCTATTGATATAGAAAATGATTTTGCACCAGACTATGTTATTTCAGATGACAAAAAGAAGATCGTAGCAGAATTAAAAAAATTAGCAAAATCAGCCGAAACGGTTTGGTTAGCAAGTGATGAGGATCGCGAAGGAGAAGCTATTGCTTGGCATTTGTTAGAAGCATTAAAGCTTAAAGAAGAAAAAACAAAACGTATTGTATTTCATGAGATTACGAAATCTGCAATTACTAAAGCAGTAGAAAATCCAAGAAAAATAAATAAAGATTTAGTAGATGCTCAGCAAGCACGTAGAGTGTTAGATAGATTAGTGGGTTACGAACTTTCTCCAGTTTTATGGAAAAAAATAAAACCATCTTTATCTGCGGGTAGAGTTCAATCGGTTGCAGTTCGATTAATTGTTGAGCGTGAAAACGAAATTTTAGACTTTAAATATACATCATCATACAAAGTGGTTGCTAATTTTGTAGTAAGTAATAATGCTATTTTAAAAGCAGAATTACCACAACGCTTCAAAACTAAAGCTGAAGCTGAACGTTTTTTAGAAAAATGTAAGTCTGCCGATTTTACGATTGACAACTTAGAAACAAAACCAGCTAAGAAATCACCAGCTGCCCCATTTACAACTTCAACCTTACAGCAAGAAGCAAGTAGAAAATTAGGGTTTTCCGTTTCGCAAACAATGACAGTTGCTCAACGTTTATACGAAGCAGGAAAGATAACCTATATGAGAACCGATTCGGTTAATTTATCTAACGATGCAATTGGAGCGGCTAAAAAAGAAATTACAAGCTCTTACGGAGCTGAATATTCTCAAGTAAGGAAATTTACAACAAAATCTAAAGGTGCTCAAGAAGCTCACGAAGCAATTCGTCCAGCATACATGAGCGAACATACTTTTATGGGTGACCCAGGTCAAACCAGATTGTATGAGCTAATATGGAAAAGAACCATTGCGTCTCAAATGACTGATGCTAAACTAGAAAAGACTACGGTTAAAATTAACATATCAACAGCAGATGAAAATTTTGTTGCCAAAGGAGAAGTGTTAATTTTTGATGGGTTCTTAAAAGTTTACTTAGAAGGAACAGATGATGAAAACTCATCAGAAAAAGAAGGTATTTTACCTCCACTAACAGTTGGAGAAAAATTAAACATGCAAGAAATTTCTGCAACAGAACGTTTTTCTCACCATCCTGCAAGATACACCGAAGCAAGTTTAGTAAAAAAACTAGAAGCTTTAGGAATTGGAAGACCATCTACTTACGCACCAACAATTTCTACCGTACAAAAAAGAGGTTATGTAGTAAAAGAAGATAGAGACGGAAATAGAAGAGATTTTACAACACTTACTTTAACAAACGGAAGTATTGATGATGTTGTTGCTAAAGAAAACTACGGGTTTGAGAAAAAGAAAATGTTTCCAACAGATATTGGTACAGTAGTTACCGATTTTTTAGTTGAACATTTTGATAAAGTATTGGATTATAGCTTTACAGCGAAAGTAGAAGAACAATTTGATGAGATTGCAGATGGACAGAAGCAGTGGAATAAAATGATTGCTGATTTCTATACTCCTTTTCACGAAAGAATTGAAGATACATTAGAAAATGCTGAAAGAGCAAGTGGTGAGAGATTGTTAGGGAATGACCCTGAATCGGGAAGACCACTTATTGTTCGTATTGGAAAATTTGGACCAATGGCTCAAATTGGAAAAACCGATGATGAAGGTGGGGCTAAGTTTGCTAGTTTATTAACTGGACAAACCATTGCCAAAATAACATTAGAAGATGCATTAGAACTTTTTAAATTTCCAAAAACAATTGGAGAGTACGAAGGGCATGAAATAGTTGTTGCACAAGGAAGATTTGGTCCTTACGTTAAATTTGATTCAATGTTTGTTTCT
Source organism: Escarpia spicata (assembly GCA_963995525.1). NCBI lineage: Eukaryota > Metazoa > Annelida > Polychaeta > Sabellida > Siboglinidae > Escarpia > Escarpia spicata. The sequence goes on from CAXEFP010001211.1 coordinate 48,106, forward strand.
ATTCCTAGAGACGAGGAAATGGCTAGTGTTGATTTAGCTAGAGCAATAGAATTGATTAAAGAAAAACAACAAGCTGATGCACCTATCGATGAATACGAAAACTTACCAGTACAAAAAGGGGTTGGTCGTTTTGGTCCATTTATCAAATGGAACGGAATGTTTATCAACGTAAATAAAAAATATGACTTTGATAATTTAACACACGATGATATTGTTGAGTTAATTGAGGTTAAAAAACAAAAAGAAATTGATAAATACATCCATCGTTGGGATGAAGAAGGTATTTCTGTGCAAAAAGCACGTTGGGGAAGATTTAATATTGTTAAAGGTAAATTTAAAATTGAATTGCCTAAAACATTTAAGGTGGAGAAACTAACCTTAGAAGAAGTGCAAAAAATGATAGCAGAAAAAACGCCAAAGAAAAAAACAAGAGCGAAACCAAAGGCGAAAGCCAAAAAGAAAAAATAAATCAGTTCTCAGTCTTCAGTTTTCAGTTAGCAAGAAACCGTGTTCAAACTTTAAACTTTAAACTTGGAACTTTAAACTTGGAACTAACTATATGGATTTCTCAGAATATTTTGAACCAATAAACCTTAACCAAGGCGATTTAGATTATAATTACACAGAAAATCAATTTGTAAATAAAATTGATTTATACGATAATCAAGAGGTCTCAGAATATAAGATAGCTATTGTTGGTGTAGGAGAAGAGCGAAATGCAAACAATGATGGCTGTGCTACAGCACCAAATCATGTAAGAAAATATTTGTACCGTTTAACAGGGTTTGATAATTCTTCTATAATAGATTTAGGTAACCTAAAAGTAGGTGCTACTATTGAAGATACTTATTTTGCGTTAAGTTCAATTTTAGAACACCTTATCAAACAAAATGTTATTCCAATTATTATTGGAGGAAGTCAGGATTTAACCTATGCCAATTTTTTAGCCTATAAAAATTTAGAGCAAACTGTAAATTTAGTAACAGTTGATTCAAGATTAGATTTTGGAGAAGCAGATGAAGCACTAAGTTCTGACAACTTCTTAACAAAAATTATATTACAACAGCCTAACTTTTTATTTAACTATAGTAATATAGGTTATCAAAGTTATTTTGCAGATAAAGAACACATCGATTTAATTTCTAAACTTTATTTTGATGCCTATCGCTTAGGTCAGGTTCAAAAAAACATAGAAGAAGTAGAACCTATTGTAAGAAACGCAGATATTCTCAGTTTTGATGTATCGGCAATTAGACAATCTGAAGCACCAGGAAATAAGAATGCATCACCAAATGGGTTTTACGGAGAGCAAGCTTGTCAGATAACACGTTATGCAGGAATGAGCGATAAGTTAACCTCTATTGGTTTTTACGAAATAAACTCAGAGTTAGATACTAATGGGCAAACAGCACACAGTGTTGCACAAATGATATGGTACTTTATTAATGGTTATAATCATCGAAAAAATGATTTTCCTATAGGTAGTAGAAAAAACTACTTAAAATACAGGGTAAATATTCAGGATGGCAATAATGAAGTTGTTTTTTACAAAAGCGATAAAAGTGAACGTTGGTGGATGGATGTTCCTTACCCTTCTCATGCTAAAATAAAATTTGAAAGACATGTTTTAGTGCCCTGTTCATATAGCGATTATAAAATAGCTTGCAATAATGAAATGCCTAATAGATGGTGGAAAACTTTCCAGAAATTAGCATAGATTTTTAAGTTGTTAACATTTTATTAACAAGAAAAAGTTAAAAAAGTTTTTGTATAAAATAAATATTTACTTACCTTAGCCGACTAATGTTTATTAAAAAGCATTTAATTTACACTTAAAAATAATAACTATATGAAGAAATTACTCATTTCTACAGCATTTTTATTTGCCGGTTTTGTAGCTACAGCGCAGCAAGATGCACAGTTTACACAAAACATGTTTAATAAGCTAAGTATCAACCCAGGTTCTGCCGGAAATAACGGTGGTATTTGTGCAACCTTTTTAACTAGGTCGCAATGGATGGGGTTTGATGGAAGACCACAAACACATTTGTTTAGTGCTGATGCAAGATTTGGTAAGCACGGTGTTGGTCTAACTGTTTTTCAAGATAAGTTAGGAATAGAAAGCTCGTTAATTGCAAAAGTTGCTTATGCTTATCATTTAACGTTAGGTCCTGGTGAATTAGGAATAGGACTAGATTTAGGTATGACAAGTAAATCTTTTGGTGATGATTTTGTTGCTATTGATGATTATACACAAGATCCATCCATTCCAAACTCGAATACATCAGCAACAAAATTTGATGCAGGATTTGGATTGTTTTATAGTATAAAAAATAAAATGTATGTTGGATTATCAGCAATGCACTTACCACAATCTGAATTAGAAGATGCAGCGGCAAATGGTGGAACAGGGGCGTTAAGTTATGCTCAATCTCGTCATTATTATATTATGGCTGGTTATGATTGGGATATAAGTGGCGGTGCTCAAAAATGGGTAATTAAGCCATCTATTTTAGCTAAAACAGATGCTGCATCTACTCAATTAGATATAAATGCATTGTTAATGTACAATAAAGTTGTATGGGGAGGCGTTTCTTATAGAGTACAAGACGCAATAGCTGTATTAGCAGGAGTTAACATTCCTCAACTACCAGGATTAAAATTAGGAGTTTCTTACGATATTACTACATCTGCTTTAGGGGATCATAGTAGTGGAAGTTTAGAATTTATGATTAAATATTGCACTAACATTATTAGTCCTCCAAAAAGAGAGGTATATCATTCAGTTAGATTTTTATAAGAAAAGATTACAATTAAAAGAAAAAGAAAGTACTGTTTAACTTAAAGGACTAAACAGTTTTGCTCGGGGTTTTTTCGAGTAAAAATAAAAGAAGGAGGTAATTATGAAGCGAATATTAGTATTATTAGCAGTGGTTATTCTTTACTCTTGTAGTAAAGGAAACGGAGAGTTAATTGGAGTACAAGGAAGAGGGGAGTGGTTTCAACCAGATCCTTTCGGAATGTTGTTTATTCCTATGGGAAGTTACAATATGGGACCATCAGACCAAGATGTTCCTTACGCATTAACCGCACAAACTAGAACGGTTTCTGTTCAAGCATTCTATATGGATCAAACAGAAATATCTAACAATGAGTACCGTCAATTTGTTTTTCATGTAAGAGATTCTATTGCAAGAAGACTTTTAGCTGAAGAAGTAGATGAAGAGGAGTTCTCAATCTCTGAAGATGAATTTGGAGAAGAAATAGACCCTCCTTACTTAGATTGGTATGCTAAAATTAGATGGAACGACCCTAAGTATGCTGAGCATAGAGAAGCTTTAGAACCTATGTATTTATCTCCAGGAGAACGTTTTATGCGAAAAAGAGAAATTGATGCACGTAAGTTACAATATACTTACTATTGGATTGATTTTAGAAGAGCAGCAAGAAGAGAAAGTAGAGATGCGTTACATGCTGATGAAGGCGAAAGACATGCGTTTAACACAGACAGATCTTCATTTTTAATGAGAGAAGTAATTAACGTATATCCAGATACATTAGCTTGGATACATGATTTTACGTACTCGTTTAACGAACCGTTAACTCAAAATTATTTTTGGCATCCTGCTTATGATGATTATCCAGTTGTTGGTGTATCATGGAAACAAGCAACGGCATTTTGTGTTTGGAGAACCAACCTGTATAATGATCATTTACAGAATATAGGTAGTCTACAAGTTAACGATTTTAGATTGCCTACAGAATCAGAATGGGAATGGGCAGCAAGAGGTGGATTAGATTTAAGTCCGTACCCTTGGGGTGGACCTTATATTAGAAATAGCAGAGGTTGTTTTTTAGGTAATTTTAAACCAATGAGAGGTAACTATATTGATGATGGTGGATTCCATACGGTAAAAATTAACTCTTACAATCCAAATGATTGGGGACTATATTGTATGGCTGGTAATGTTTCTGAGTGGACAAGTAACGCTTTTGATGAATCGGCTTATAACTTTGCACACGATTTAAATCCAGATTACTTATACGATGCGAAGGATGAAGACCCAGAAGTATTAAAAAGAAAAGTAATTAGAGGTGGGTCTTGGAAAGATATCGGATATTACTTACAAACAGGTACAAGAACTTACGAGTATCAAGATACTGCTAAATGCTATATTGGATTTAGATGTGTAATGACTTACTTGGGAAGAGCAAAAGATGATAATCTATAAAATATTAAAACGAATTTATTAAACCTATCTATATATTAACTTTAAAACTAAAAAAAATTATGGGAGTTGTAGAATTTTTATTTGAAACGAAAAAAGGAAAGACAATTATGGGCTTGCTTTACGGACTGGGAGCAGCAGTTGTAATTGTAGGGGCATTATTTAAAATTATGCACTGGCCAGGAGCAGGACCGATGCTTGTAATTGGATTAGGGACAGAGGCAGTAATTTTTGCTGTATCAGCATTTGAACCACAACATATGGGCTTGGATTGGACATTAGTTTATCCAGAATTAGCAGGAATGCACGATGAAGATGGGAGTTCTATCGAAAATAAAGGTTCTGCAGTAGAGCAGTTAGATACCATGTTAGATGATGCTAAAATTGGACCTGAATTAATTGAAAGTTTAGGAACAGGATTAAGAAGTTTAAGTACTAACGCTAACAAATTATCAGAAATTTCTGACGCTTCTGTTGCAACTTCTGAATATACGGAGAGTTTAAAAAATGCTTCTGGTAAAGTTGGAGAATTAGCTAATGATTATGCTAAAGCTTCTGAATCTTTAGCGGTGTTAAACGAAGCGGCATCTTCTGGTGCAGATACTGGTGCAGAAATGCAAAAAATGGCTTCTACGCTACAACAATTAAACGTTTCTTACGAATCTCAATTAAGCGGTTCGCAACAACAAGCAGAAACAATGCAAGCAATGTATGCTGGTATTACTGAGTTAATGACTAACTTATCTGATTCTGTTGAAGATACGAAGAGATACAAAGACAACATCGCTGAGTTATCAACTAACTTATCTGCTTTAAACAATGTTTATGGCAATATGTTAACAGCAATGAAATCATAACTAATTATTTTTTGTTTAACTAATTTTTAAAATTTAAAATTATGAGTGGAGGAGATTTACCACCAAGGCAGAAGATGATAGGTATGATGTACCTTGTATTAACTGCATTACTTGCAATGAACGTATCTAAATCTATTTTAGATGCCTTCTTAAATATAAACACTGGTATCCAATCAACAGCGGTTACCATAGATGCCAATAATGGATTTGTTTACCAACAGTTTGATAAAGCCAGGGCTACTGGTGGAGAAAATGGAAAAATGTGGGCAGAGAAATCTGACAAAGTAAAGAAGATGGCTGATGATATGTTTAACCATATTGAAAAGATAAAGAAAGCATTAATTGCTGGCGTAGAAGGTGTTCCACAGGAAGTTGCTGATACGATGTCTTTAGCAAATGTTGACGCTAAAGATAATTACGATACACCAACTTTATTGATGGGCTTAGATGAACCTGCTACTCCGAAAGCTGGAGAAAATAGCGGTGTTGATTTAAGATTAGCGTTAAACAAGTACCAAAAAGGATTAACAGGTATTTTTGAAGACAAAGAAGTTAAATCGATGATTACTGATAAGATACAATACTTGGACACAAAAGAAATTCCTAGTGACGATGGGGATCAAGCATGGGAAGTAGGTATGTTTTACCATGTACCTTTAGCTGCAGTTATTACCTTGTTGTCTAAAACACAATCGGATGTAAGATCGGCTGAATCGGAAGTGATTTCTAAGTTATATGAACGTATTGATGCTGGTGGAGTTTCGTTTAATAAAATTGCTGGTATGACAGTTTTACCAAAAGCGTACTTAATGAGTGGCGATTCGTTTACTGCAGATATTTTTACTGCAGCTTATGATGATAGAGTTAACCCAGAAATTTACGTTTTTAATGGAGCAAATGGTGGTGTTGATAGTGCTGCTTGGAAAAAAGGAGAAACTGATATTGCCAAATTAATGAATGGTAATAAAGGTTCTAAGTGGGGAGATGGTGATTGGTATCAAATGGCTGATAAAGATGTGAAAGCAGGTAAGGGTAACCTAAAAATACAAGAAGGAATTGGAGTACACAACTGGGGTGGTTTAATTAAACTAAACACGAAAAAAGGACCTAAAGTATATCCTTTCTCTAGTAGTTTTGAAGTAGGAACGCCTTCTTTTGCTGTTTCGGCAGATAAAATGAATGTATTTTATATGGGAGTTGATAATCCTGTATCTATTTCTGCACCAATGCCTAAATTTACAGCTAGTGCACCTGGTTTAAGCAAATCGGGTAAAGGTTGGGTTATGCGACCTAAAAAAACTGGTGATGTTAAAATTAACGTTACAGGTATTGATGAAGCAACTGGCAACAAAATTAATGTTGGTAGTGCTCCTTTTAGAGTAAAACGAATTCCTACACCAACTGCATTTATTGCAGGAAAAACAGGTACGGTTGTATTGTCTAAAAGTCAGTTGGGTAACGGAGTTATTCAAGCTAAATTAGAAGGGTTTGTATTTGATATAAAAGTTAAAGTAAAATCTTTTGAATTAGGAACAACTGTTAATGGTGATTATAAAAGTGCAAAAGTTTCGGGTAACAGAATGAACTCTAAAGCTAAAAATTACATTAAAAGAGCTTCTAGAGGTCAACGATTTTACGTAGAAAAAATGGCAGTAAAAATGCCAGATGGAAGAGTTGTTACAATGGGTAACATGACCGTAAAAATAAAATAAAAGCTTTATTTTTACGTTAACAATAAGAAAAGGAGGAAATTATGAAGATACGTAGTTTAATTATTTTAGCAGTAATACTATTGAGTTCAACTTTTGTTGAAGCACAATACAAAGTATTGGACAAACCTTGGGTAAAGGAAAATACACCTACCCGAAGAGTTGTTCCTTATACACATGTCCGTGAGGCAGATGTAATGTGGCACAGAAGAATTTGGAGAACAATAGATTTACGCGAAAAAATAAATCACCCTTTATATTATCCTATCCAAGATATTGCTGACAGAAAGAGTTTGTTTACGGTTATAAAAGATGGTATTTTAGAAGGAACTATTACTGCTTATGATGAGCAAAGTGATGAGTTTGAAATGCCTTTAACCATAGCAGAGGTAAGTCAAGGGATCTTAAAATTTCCAGAAGTAAAATTACAATACGATGAGTATGGTGATGTACTGGATGGTTTTGCAGATACAATTTGGAATGATTACTCTTCGCAAGACATTGTTGCCTACCGTTTAAAAGAAGATTGGTTTTTCGATAACGAGCGTTCTATTATGGATGTGAGAATTATGGGGATTTGTCCGGTTAGATTAGAGTTAAGTGAAGATGGTGAAGTGAAAGGTAATATGCCAATGTTTTGGATATATTTTCCGGAAGCACGATACGTTTTTGCTAACTATGATGTTTTTAACAGACAAAATGATGCAGAAAGAAGAACATTTGAAGATATTTTCTGGAAACGAATGTTTAATAGCTATGCAACTAAGAGGTCTAACGTTTATGATAGAAGTAATAAAGGACATTTAGTTGAAATAGAACTTTTACTGGAAGCAGAAAAAATAAAAGAAGACCTCTTTATTATGGAGCATGATTTGTGGCATTTTTAAACTGAAAAATAAATTAATAAAAAAAAGACCGATGAATCTCATCGGTCTTTTTTTGTTTCGTAAAATAAATAATTTTATTTCACCTTAAAAAACCACCTGCTTTGCAGGTGGTAATGTTCTGAGGGCTATGCCTATATTTGTGAATATGAGTAATACCAATTTAATTTCAAAATGCTTGATAAATAAATTAGAATATTTTTTTCTTTTTTAAGGCAAAAAATCTTTGCATAGCCTCAGTTCTGAAAATAGTTTTTAACGATAAAAAAGGGGAAAAGAAATGATTTATATCGAGTATTTTGAAGTTAAGTTGGTATAAGTATAAAAAGTGGTCACATGTCATATATAAATGCGACTACCATATAATTTGGGTTCCGAAGTATCGTTTACGGATATTAAAAGGAGAGATAAGAGAGTTGGTTGAATCAGATATTAGAATGTTGTGTGAATGGAAGGGTTGTGAGGTTGTGGAGCTAAATGTACAGGAATACCACATCCATCTGTTAGTTTCTGTTCCTCCCAAAATGTCTATTTCAAATTTGCTAGGGATATTAAAAGGGAAAATAGCAATAAAACTTTTTAAGAGTTACCCTCAATTAAAGAAGAAGCCTTATTGGGGTAATCATTTTTGGGCTAGAGGTTATTTTGTAAGTACAGTTGGATTAGACGAAGAAATGATAAAGAAGTACGTTAAACATCAAGAGAAAGAAGAGATTAAAGTAGAAGATCAACAGAAAAAGTTCGATTTTTAATGCCCCTTTGGGGCTATAACAAAGCCACCTTCTTAGAAGGTGTGATTTTTACTGTAGTAATTAACAACCAATGTGGCGTGATAAATTAAAATTTTAACAATTATTATTTTGATTTAAAAATAAATAACGATATTTGTAGATTGATTTAATAACTGACCTTACGCAAAAATAATGCATAAATTTGTAAAAAAGAGCTATGACTGTTGATAACTTGAAAGACTTATATATGGACTCACTAGCATCCGAAAGTTTTAGAAATATGCTAAAAAAGCTCTACAGGCTAATAAATAGGCATAATATTGGCAATTATCCAGAAAATAAGTTTTGTTCAAAGACTGCTTCTTGTTGTGTTTTGATGGTAACTTTCCTTACGCCCTCTCTAACTTGGTTGCATACATAATCCAATGAAAGGTAGTGATAGAGGCAAAATCCTTATTTTTTCGGTTAAATTTGGAAAACAACTGATTTTTCAGGAATTGTTCGTTTTATGAGTTCTAAAAGCAGGTAATTTATTAAAGCAATAAAAATTTGTGATTTCACAGCATTTTCACTTGTTCCCCAAAACGTTTTAACTTGTAAGTTTTGTTTTAAGGCCTTGAAAAAAAGCTCTATATCCCAACGTTTCTTGTATAGTTGAGCTATAGTGTTGTACTCCCAATCGAGTTGATTGGTAATAATGGCTATCACTTTATTATCATCTTCTTTGTAAACATGCACCAACCTTAATTTATGTGCTGAAATACCTGTCTTTATCGCCCTATCAGAAGTAAGTTGGATAATCTCATCTTTTAAAATGTGTTGGTCTACATTCTCAGCTAATGGTAATTCTTCAATCGTTTCATATAAGGTGTTGGTCTTGATTCTGGTTACAAATACATTTTTTGCTTTTATTCTATTGAGCATTAATTCAAAATCAAAATAAGCCCTATCTTCAACAATAATAGTGCCTTCAGGATAAATCAATTGTTCTAGTCCATGCCTGTCATGCAGCTTTGCCTGAGTGATATTTACTACATCAGGTATCATTAATTGAGCATCGAAACTGGTGTGTAATTTGATACCGCCTTTAGCTGTCCGAAACTCTGCCCAATCAAACATAGCTAAACATAAGGATATAGTTGAACTATCTATTAGTTTAACCACTTTGTCCTTAATCTCTTTGATGATGTGTGTATTGTTGTGGTGTTTTAATACCGATTTATAATGGCTTAACAAACGGTAATATAAACTCTCAAACACACGCCAGTTTCGATTCTTATTACCATCACTCATCGTAGATCTTGCAGGACTTTGACTTAAGCCAACATCTTTTATGAATATCTCACTAACACCTATCCCTGCTGATATATCGTTTTAAACTCTGGCACTTATTAAGCTGTCCGAAAGTTAAGGCAACGAATTGGTCGTAGGTCTTATATTTACTACAACCTTTATCTGTTTTGTAGGTCTTGGTGCAGCTTTCCAACAGCCACCGAGGTACTAAATATATAATTTGTCGAATTACTGGCTTATTGTTATTTTTGTTCCGCTTGAAGAGTCCCATATTTGAAAAGTTTTTTTGTCGAAACAAAAATAAGAGATTCTGAGAGCTTTTTAAAAACACAACTTTCGGATGCTAGTGATTCAAAAACTACAAAACTACAAAATTGAAAGAGGTCGAGTATATGAAAATATAACTACGGCATATCAAATTTTCGGTAAAGAGATGCATACTGCTCCAATTATATTGGTCAATCATGCTTTAACAGGAAACTCAGATGTAATAAGTGTAGAAAAAGGCTGGTGGAAAGAAATTGTAGGAGATGCTAAACTTATTGACACTACAAAATATACTGTTATAGCATTTAATATTCCTGGAAACGGATATGATGGTAGTTTAATAGATAATTATAAAGATTTTACGACAAAAGATATTGCTGTGATTTTTCATTCTGTTTTAAAAGAATTAAAAATAAATAAGCTGTATGCTATCATTGGAGGATCATTAGGTGGTGGAATTGCTTGGGAAATGGCTTGTCTGTTTCCTGATTATGCAAAATATATTATTCCTATTGCTTCTAATTATCAATCTAGCGATTGGATTATCGGGCATAATAATGTTCAAGAAAGCATCTTACTAAATTCTAAAAAACCACTACAAGATGCACGGAAAATGGCAATGCTTTTTTATAGAACGCCTTTGTCTTTTACTAAAAAATTCAACCGAACAAAAGCAGAAAACAAATCAATTTACAATGTAGAATCTTGGTTAAACCATCATGCAAAAAAATTAGAAAACAGGTTTGAATTGAAAGCCTATTTAATGATGAACCACTTATTAAGTTCAATTAATGTAGTTGATGAAGGTAAAACGATTAAAGAAACACTTGGCAAAATTGAATCTACCATTATACAAATAAGTGTGAGTAGTGATTTGTTTTTTATCCCTGAAGAAAATGTGAAAACAAAAAAAATATTAGATGAATTACAAATTGAAAACCAGTATTACGAAATACAATCAATAGATGGACATGACGCCTTTTTAATTGAACACGAACAAATTACAAAATTTTTAAAACCAATATTTAATCCATCATGAAACTATTTTTAGAACGAAAAAACAATGCTTTTCACTTTGAAGCAAAAAATGAAACTGGCTTAACATTAAGCACTGACGGATCTCCTGAAATTGGAGGAGAAAATAAAGGATTCAGACCAATGGAGTTAGTACTATCTGGTATTGCATCCTGTTCAAGTATCGATTTATTATTAATTCTTAAAAAGCAAAGACAAATAGTAAATGATATAAAAATTGAGGTGACTGCAGAAAGAAATGAAAATGATTCGAAAAGCTTTAAAGAAATTCATTTGCACTATATCATATCTGGATTTGTGAAGCCTTCTAAAATGGATCAAGCATTAGAGCTATCCATAACTAAATATTGCTCTGCAATTCAATCTTTAAACCCTGAAATAACTATAAACACATCCTATAAAATTATTAATAATGAAAAATGAATTTGAAACTAACGCAATACGAACCTCTTTTGATAGTAAAAAAAGAGAAGAACATTCAACAGCACTTTATTTAACATCCAGTTATGTATTTGATGATGCCGAAGAAATGAGAGCAAAATTTGCGGGAGAAGAAAAAGGAAATATCTACAGTAGGTATTCTAACTCCAACACAACCGAGCTTATTGAAAAAATGAAAATACTTGAAAATGTAGAGGCTGGCTGGACAACAGCATCAGGAATGGCGGCTATTTTCACAACTTTTGGTGCTTTACTAAAAAGTGGCGACCACATAATATCCTGTAAATCAGTTTTTGGTTCTACACACAATATTCTAACTACTATTTTGCCTAAATGGGGGATTACGCACACTTATGTAGATGTAAACGATACTTCTACTTGGGAAGATGCAATACAAGAAAATACAAAAGCTATTTTTATAGAAACACCAACCAATCCTGCTTTGGATATTATTGACTTGGAATGGTTAGGTAAATTAGCAAAAAAGAATAGCTTAATTTCCATTATTGACAATTGTTTTGCCACACCATACCTTCAGCAGCCTTCAGAATATGGTTTTGATTTAATCATTCATTCTGCCACAAAATATCTGGATGGTCAAGGTAGAGTTATGGGTGGTTTAATTCTCGGAAAACAAATATTAATTGACCAAGTAGAAGCATTTGCTCGTCATTCAGGACCAGCTTTATCGCCATTTAATGCTTGGATCATTTCAAAAAGTTTAGAGACTTTGGCAATACGAATGGATAGGCATTGCGATAACGCATTAACATTAGCAAAATGGCTAGAAAATCAGCCAGAAGTTGAGCTTGTAATTTACCCTCACCTTCCCTCCCATCCTAATTATAAAATTGCTAAAAAGCAAATGAAAAAAGGAGGAGGAATTGTCAGTTTTGTGATTAAAGGAGGAATAGGATCTGGCAGATCATTTTTAAATAACCTTAAGATGATTTCACTAACTGCAAACCTTGGTGATACAAGAACTATTGCAACTCATCCTTCATCTACCACACATTCAAAACTTACGGAAGAAGAAAGAAATGATTTAGGGATTTTACCTGGATTAATTAGAATTTCAGCAGGTTTAGAACACATCAATGATATTATTAAAGACATAGAAAACGGATTAAAAAAATAAATAATGAAAATATTAAAATTTGGAGGTAAATCTCTAGCAAACGGAAAAGGAATCGAAAATGTAATTTCTATCATTAAAAACGAATCAAAAAATAAAGAAAAAATAGTTGTTTTACTTTCAGCAAGAGGGGAAACAACTGATACATTAGAAAATCTATTAGACTTAGCTAAATCAAATAAAGATTACAAAGAAGAGCTTAAAGAATTTGAGGAATATCAAATCGAACCTACGAAGAACATCAATTTAGATTCTGAGTTCAAACAAATTAAAAACATCTTAAAAGGTGTTCAATTGACAAATGACTATAGTTTAAAAACAAAGGATTTAATATTGGCACAAGGGGAATTAATAGCTGTAAAAACAATATCTGAATTACTAAATTCGAATGACACTAACAGTACTGCTATTGATAGTCGCTTATTTTTAAAAACGGATGCTAATTTTGGGAACGCTAGTATTAATCCTCTTTTATCAAAAAAAAACACTATCGCCTATTTAAAAAAAACAGCTAAAAATACAATTCCAATTATTACAGGTTTTATTGCTTCAAATGATCAAGATGAAACAACTACTTTGGGTAGAAATGGATCTAATTATTCAGCTTCAATTCTCGCTAAATATTTGAATGCATCAATTATAGAGAGCTATACTCACGTTGACGGAATTTTTACTGCAAATCCAGAAATTGTAAGCAATGCAAAAATAATTAAAAACATTAATTACAATGAAGCAAGTGAATTGGCAAGTTTTGGAGCTTCTATTTTACACACAAAAAGTATAATCCCTTTAATTGAAAAAAATATTTCTTTAAAAATATTAAATACGTTTAATAAAGAGAATGAGGGGACACTTATTAGTAATATAAAAACCCCTAATGGAATTAAATCAATTTCAATACAAAGTGATGTCTCCTTGATTAATATTTTAGGAAAAGGGTTATTAGGAAAAAAAGGAATTGATACCAGGATTTTTTCGAGTTTAAGTAATCATAATATTAGTGTTGGCATTATATCTCAAGGTTCTTCAGAAAGAGGTGTCAGCTTTATTATTCCTAAAGAAGATGCGGAAAACGCTGAGAAAATTCTTTTAAATGAATTTAAACACGAAATTTCAAGTCAAGATATTCAAGAAATAAAAAGAATAATTGGTATTTCAGTAGTAACCGTTATCGGTCAAAATATCAGTAATTTTTCTTCTTCTTTAGATTATTTAAAACAAAACAACATAAATATCCTTCTCATTAACAACACCATAAGCGGAAATAACATTAGTCTTGTAATTTACAAAAAGGATGTTAAAAAAGCTGTTAATGTTATACATTCTCAAATATTTGGTGCAATTAAAACCATTAATCTTGCGATAATAGGGAAAGGGACTGTTGGTGGTTCTTTGATAAATCAAATATTAGAATCAAAAAATAAGATACTGAACAACAAAGACATCAACTTAACATTTTTGCTATTGCTAGCTCCAAAAAACTTCTAGTAAATAAAAATGGAATTACTAAAAATTGGAAAAATGAATTTGAATCAACAAAAGACACAAGAAACAATACATCATTAATTATAGACTACGCAAAAGAACATCATTTAGAAAATTTAATTGTGATTGATAACACATCAAGTGAGACTTTTGTAGAAGACTATGCATCCTATATTGAAAATGGTTTTGATTTAATATCATCCAATAAAATTGCAAATACACAAGAGTATTTTAAATACAAAAAGCTGAGAGAAAGCCTAAAGAAAAACAAAAAACAATATTTGTATGAAACCAATGTTGGTGCTGGATTACCTATAATTGATACGATCAAAATATTACACGAATCTGGTGAAAATATCACTCGAATTAAAGGTGTTTTTTCAGGCTCATTAAGTTATTTATTTAATTCTTTTTCGGAAAGTGAAAAACCATTTAGTTCCTTTTTAAAAAATGCCATTGAATTGGGCTATACAGAACCTGACCCAAGAGAAGATTTATGTGGGAATGATGTTGCTCGAAAACTATTAATATTAGCAAGAGAATTAGACTTAGAAAATGAATTTGATGATATTGAAATTGAGAATCTAATCCCTGAAAATTTAAGACAAGGTGAAGTCGATTCTTTTTTAAACAATATTGGGGAAATAGATTCACATTATATAGCAATTAAAGAGCGACTAAAACAAGGAGAAGTATTAAGGTATATAGGAGATTTATCGGGTGATTTACAAAAAACGAAAGGGAAACTGAAAGTCGAATTAGTAGCTGTTCCTACCAACAGTGCTTTAGGAAATTTAAAAGGTTCCGACTCTATTTTTGAAATCTATACTGAATCCTATCAAGATAATCCTATCACAATAATTGGTGCAGGTGCAGGTGCAGAAGTTACTGCTAGAGGAGTTTTTGGGGATATATTAAGAATTGCTAATAAAAGATAACAATGTATAAAAATATGGTTCTTCGCCTAAAATAGTGTGATAAGCAAAAAAAGTCTTAATTTTTCTAAATGGATTTAACAGGCTTAGGCGAATTATTAGGTATTAAATCTCCGTGGATTTTAAAGGAGGTAAAAGTGCAATCAGAGAATCATGTAATAGATGTTTTTATCGATTATGAACAAGGGATTAAGTTTCCTTGTCCTCAATGTGGTAAAAAATCACCTGTCCATGATAGTAGTTATAAAAGAGTAAGACATTTAGATGTCTTTGAATACCGTTGTTATTTGAATATCAAAACACCACGAGTAAGTTGTAATAAAGATGGGGTAAAAGTAACACATACAGATAAGTGGAGTAGACAAGGAACACATTATAGCTTCAAATTAGAGGCGTTAATATTACGTCTTTGTAAAGAGATGTCTATGACAGCAGTGAGTGTAGAATTAGGAGAGCCCGATAAAAATCTATGGAGAACTTTTCATCACCATGTATCAACAAAGATTATAAATAATTTTGATTTTAGAGATGTAAGCTATGTTTGTGTAGATGAAACAGCTGTAAAAAGGGGGCATCACTATATAAGTATTTTCACTGATTACGATACAGGAACTGTTCTGTTTGTAACAGAGGGTAGAAAAAAAGAAGTTTTTTCTTTGTTTTATGGATGGTTATGGGATAAAGGAGGTCATCCCGGAAATATAGAGTTGTTTAGTATGGATATGTCTAAATCCTATCAAGCAGGGCAGAGAGATAATTTTGCAGGGGCAGAAGTTGTTTTTGATAGATTTCATATCAAGAAATGTTTGAACAAATCTATTGATATGGTACGAAAGAATGAAGTAACAAAATTAAATTCTTTAAAAAACACTAAATATATTTGGTTAAAAAATGAAGCTATTAAAGGGGCGGTCATTATTTAGGATTAATTCAGGCAGCATATTTTATACTTTCATGTTTAAAATAATTAGCAACTTTTATTTTGTTGTTTTGCAAAGATCTCATATGAGAATTTAAATTGCTTTTAAGTTGTGCTTCATTTTTAGGAGAAGGCTTGTTTGATAATGATAATTTTAGATCACAATTAAGGTATTCATCAGGGTTTCTATCTGGAGAATAAGACGGTAGATAAAGCAATCGGATTTTATGCTTATTTTCTTGTTCCCATTGTTTTACAAGTTTGCTGTGGTGTACTCTCAAGTTATCTAAGATTAAGTAAATTTTGTTTTTCGCACCTTTTATCAATCTTTTCAAAAAGATGATTAATCTTTGAGAATTCATGGTTCCGTTATAAATCATAAATCTTACTTTACCTTGATTGGTTACTGTAGAAATCATATTCATAGATAAGCGTTTAGCTAATTTTTCTCGAACAGGAGTCTTTTCTTTAGGTGCATATGAGCGACCATATTGGCTCTCGTTTCTAACCCCTGTTTCATCACCCCAATGTATTTCTGCATTCTCTTCTTTGGCTTGTTTTTTTATAAGAGGGTATTCTTCTTCAAGCCATTTTTTAACTAATTTATCATTTTGTTCATAGGCTTTTTTCTTTGGCTTTTGAGGAGTAAACCCCCACCTATCTAAATAATCCCCCATTGTTCTTATAGCTATTGATAACTTAAACTCTCTCTTAATTAGTGTCTGGTCGAAAAATCGTTAAAGCTTGTTACTATTGTTTTTGATTAAGAAAACTAAGTTGAAAGTGTTGATAAAATAACTTCTTTTTAAGGTATTTATTGAGTTATGATGTATAACTTGGGTCAACATTCAGTCAATATGAGAGAAAGATTTTAAACAATTACCGGACCTATTTACCATCGAAATTTCTGCTGCGCCCTTTCCTGAGCGATTAAGCCGAGATGAAGCTCCAATTTTATTAAAAGGCTTGCAAACTATTTATTTAGATGAAGAATTAAATGAGCAAGTATTTAAATTATTAGGAGCATCAATAAACAAGAAAACAGGTTCTGGTCGAGGCAGGAAGGCATGGGTCTTTGGGAGATTTTTGTTTTAGCAGTAATGCGAAATGGATTAAACATCAATTATGATAAGCTTCATTACTTGGCTAATTACGATCAATTAATGCGTTGTGTTATGGGTGTTGGCACAGAAATTAGTAGGATTAAATCTGGCAAAGAATATTGTTTAACCACCGTAAAAGAGAATGTATCTCTATTAGATATTGATACGATCAATTCTATTAACCCGAAAAATTCATTGTAATTAGATAAAATTGGGTGTAAAGTGTTATTTTTATTGTTGAAACAAGCAAAAATATCACTTTTTAAAACACCCAATTTTGAGCAATAAAGATACATTATTTTAACAGAGGAAAAACAGCAGTTTCTGTTGAGTTTTCAGCATCAGCAATTAGTTCGGATGGTTCACTAATTCTTCTTGAAAAGATAGAGCGTGAACATAAGCTGATAAAGAAGTTCGGGAAGCATTTACCAGATTTACGTAATCCTCGATTTATCACCTATAGTCGAGAAGCACAACTCAAGCAGCGTGTATTTATGATGATGTTAGGTTATGAAGATGCCAATGACGTAACTCATTTACAACACGACCCTTTATTTAAAGATGTTCTTCAAGGAGATTTAGCCTCTCAGCCCACCATATCGAGGTTTGAAAATAGCTTTGATAAACATTCTATTTTTGAGTTATGTGATGCTTGGGTAGCTCATTATGTATCAAGTTTATTAGGACGAAAACGTATTGTTATTGATGTTGATGCAACAGATGATCCCACGCATGGCAATCAACAAATGTCAATGTTTAATGGATATTATGGACAGTTTATGTTGAATGAATTATTTTTTCATGATGGTGAAACCGGTCAAGTAATTCTTCCTGTTCTTCGCCCCGGAAACAGCCACTCTAACAAATGGTATGTTGGGATTTTAAAACGAATAATCATCAAAATACGAGCAGTCTATCCTGAAATGGAAATTGTAATTAGTGTCTGGTCGAAAAATCGTTAAAGCTTGTTACTATTGTTTTTGATTAAGAAAACTAAGTTGAAAGTGTTGATAAAATAACTTCTTTTTAAGGTATTTATTGAGTTATGATGTATAACTTGGGTCAACATTCAGTCAATATGAGAGAAAGATTTAAACAATTACCGGACCTATTTACCATCGAAATTTCTGCTGCGCCCTTTCCTGAGCGATTAAGCCGAGATGAAGCTCCAATTTTATTAAAAGGCTTGCAAACTATTTATTTAGATGAAGAATTAAATGAGCAAGTATTTAAATTATTAGGAGCATCAATAAACAAGAAAACAGGTTCTGGTCGAGGCAGGAAAGGCATGGGTCTTTGGGAGATTTTTGTTTTAGCAGTAATGCGAAATGGATTAAACATCAATTATGATAAGCTTCATTACTTGGCTAATTACGATCAATTAATGCGTTGTGTTATGGGGGTTGGCACAGAAATTAGTAGGATTAAATCTGGCAAAGAATATTGTTTAACCACCGTAAAGAGAATGTATCCCTATTAGATATTGATACGATCAATTCTATTAACCAGCTTGTGGTAAATAAAGGACACCGAATTGTAAAAAAAAAGATGGGACCACGCTCGCAATAAAAGCGGATAGTTTTGTTGTAGAGACCAATATTCATTTTCCTACGGATTTAAATTTACTTTGGGACGCTGCCAGGAAATGTATTGACATAGCAGAATGGTTGTGTACTCATCAAGAGATAGGAGGATGGCGTAAATCTAAATCATGGAAATCGGAAATTAAACGTGCTTTTAGAATAAGCTCTAGATCAGGTCGAGGGGGAGGAAAAAACAAAGAAGAAAGGGTTCAAACCGCAGCAGCAAACTACCTGATAATTTGCGAGAAATTAGCTTTAAAAACAGCCTCATTAATAGAGGAAGTAGCTGGAAGACAACTGTAAAAACGTAGGTAAAAAGTATGGAACTGGCTTACTATCATGAGATGTTAGAGAAGCATATCGACTTGGTAAATCGCAGGCTTCTACAGGGTGAAAAAATACCTTCTTCAGAAAAGCTATTTTCCATATTTGAGCGTCATACAGAATGGTTAAGCAAAGGCAAGAGTGGCAAATCTGTAGAATTAGGGACATAATCTTTTAATTGCCACAGACCAATACCATTTTATTGTTCATCACCAAGTGATAGAAGGGATTAAAGATGTTAATTTAACCATAGGATTAGTCGAAACACTGACCCAAGATTATCCTAATCAAATCAACTCTTTGAGCTTAGACAAAGGATTTTACAGTAAGGCAAATAAAGAAGCAATAAAAGAAAAAATCCCCTTACTTGTAATGCCTAAAAAAGGGAAAAGAAATAAAGAAGAAACCGAAGAGGAGCATGATAAAGAATTTATAAAGCTAAGGAACAAGCACAGTGCCGTAGAATCAAACATCAACCAACTGGAACAAAATGGATTAGGAAGATGCTGCGATAAAACACTGAAAGGTTTTAAACGCTATGTCTCTTTAAGCGTGTTGGCTTATAACATGCATAGGCTAGGAAATTATATTACCAAAGCAGAAAAAGAGAAAGAAAAAAGGCTGCTAAAAGCAGTAGCGTAAGCACCTTGCAATAGAGAATAACAATCCCTCAGACAAAAGAAGGAGACTTTGTTGTGTCAAAAAAGTATGAAATCGATCGAAATATTGGTTTTTTGGAAATAATAGCACCTCAAAATGAAAACTGAACACAAAAAAATAGCTGATTGGGAAAAAAATGAAATTTCAGAAAATTATGACAATTAATAATTGTTGAAAATTCAATTTTTGGGGCTTTACGACGGGCACTAATTAGAACGGATGGTGGCTTTAGTTGTGCTCCATTTTATGAATTGGTAGATGACTATGATTTACTATTTGTAACAGGGCAAGCAGTAATGCTGTACTAAAAAGAAAGTAGCACGAGCAGAAAAAGCAGTAAGACACCCTCTACCTAAATCAAGGTGAAAAGCATCAACATTTTTTAAGCTTTTCTTACAAAGCCAAAAGTTGGCATAAAGAGCAACAGTGCTATTCAAAGGTTGAAAGCACTGGACTAGGAATGAATGTTAGACACTTTGTTAGCAATATGAAAAGAAAAAGAGGCTAGAGAAATATATTTTGGATTTTATGTGCTTCGAGGAGAGGCAAGTGAAAATAGAATTAAAGAAGTAAAAAATATGTGCTTCTCTGATAGGCTTTCTAACCATGGATATTGGGCTAACTTCTTTCGCCTTTTCATTAGTAGCCTTGCTTACGAGATGTTTTTGTTAATCAAAAAAAAGATAAAGAAGTGTTCGGTTGAAGCTGCAAAAAAATGGCAAATCAGCTCCATAAGAACTTACCTTCTAAAGGTTGGCGCTACAATAAAGATTACCAAAAAAAGAATCTTTTATCAGCTATCCAAAGCCTTTGTTTACAAGGATTTATTTCGAGAGATTATCACCCAGTAACGGTTGCCTGTGTAAAATATTGGCAACCTTGGGATAAGTATGTTCAATCATTAAAATCGAGTGGTTTTTAGCTGAAAATATTCAAATACCCTCTCGATTAACTGAAAAATAATCTAAAATAGCTAGCATTTTTTACCATCTTCAGTATTTGAAAATTTGAGAACAAGAATTTCTTGATTTATTCATACAGTGAATAATGCGGGTTAACCCAATCAATAAAACAAGTTTCAAACTGAGAACTATCAATTGATGAAAATACCCTATTTATAGTGTCTTCTGAAGGCACTCCATTGGGCAATTCTAAGAATTTACTCAAAAACTCTTCTTTTGAATTCGCGAATTCGATCATTTGTTTCCAAGTTTCTGCTCCACAAATGACTGAAATTATGCCAATAAGAAGGATGTCTACCAAATTGTGCAATTGGTTTATATGACTTCTAGGGTCTTGTACACTACCAAAAATACTTACTAATTCATTATTTTTATTCATATTTCATAATTAACTGATTATCAGTATAATATACGAATAATTGCTGTGATAAACAACAAAAAAAACGCCTCTTTATATTAAATAAGTATGAGTTTGCCCTGGTTCAAGTGTTGAAAAAACAAGGTTTAAAAACAGTTTTTGTAACAACAGGGCAAACAGGTATCCTTCAAGGTGCTAAATATGGCATTGCTTTAGATGTTTTAACATCGGGTTTTGCAACAGGAGAAGTTGAAAAATGCAATTGTAAATGCAGTTGCTACCGAGAATCCCGATATAATAATAGTTGAAGGTCAAGGGGCTTTAAGTCATCCAGCATTTACATCATCGAGTGCAATTCTTAGAGGGTCAATGCCTGATGCTATAATTATGCAACACCCACCCAAAAGAGAAGATCATTGTGATTATCCTAACATACCAATGCCAACATTAGAAAGTGAAATTAAACTTAATGAGCTATTTTCAAAATCAAAAGTAATTGCCATTACACTTAATCATGAGGATATGACAGACCAAGAACTTGAAGATACAATAGAAGAATATGAAAGTAAATACAAATTACCAACTACTGATGTTTGAAATATGGCACCGATAAATTAGTTGAGAAAATATTTGATGTATTTCCGAACTTCAAAAATAAGCACTGTATTATATGACTACTCCAAGAATAGAGATAGACTTAGGGAAAATTGCTCACACGCAAAAATATTGAAGAAACTTTATGGTTCAAAAGGTATTGATACAAATTGGCGTAACAAAAGTAGTTTGGCGGATTACCTTCCATTGCAGACGTTTTGGTAAAAAAGTGGTATCAATATCCTCGCTGATTCAAGAATCGAAAATATTATAAAAATGCATGATGCAGATATACATGCACAATTTCTTTTATTAAGAACGCCTTTAAGTCAAGGCTGAATTAGTTGTAAAATATGCGAATATCAGTCTCAACTCAGAGCTTCTGTAATTAAAGAACTTTCAAAATATGCAGTAAAGCAAGGAATCTTACATAAAATTATATTAATGGTGGAATTGGGAGATTTAAGAGAGGGGATTATGTCACCTGACTTGGGTAATACGGTTAATGAGGTGATTGGATTGAAAGGAGTTAAACTTACAGGTATTGGAACAAATTTAGCTTGTTTTGGTAGTAACCCAATGATGATAAAATGGCGTATTTATCTTCAATTGTAAAAAGCATTGAAGATAAGTATAAATTAAAATTAGAGATTGTTTCTGGTGGAAATTCAGCCAATTATGATTGGTTTATGACAACGAAAGATGTTGGACGAATTAATAATTTGCGACTTGGCGAATCAATATTTTTGGGTTGTGAAACTCTTGAAAGAAAAACAATTAACGGACTATTTACAGATGCATTTACTTTAATTGCAGAAGTTATTGAATCAAAAACAAAGCCATCATTACCTTATGGCGATGTTTGTCAAGATGCATTTGGAAATATTCCCAAATTTACTGACCTTGGATTAATGCAAAGATCTATACTCGGAATTGGATTACAAGATGTTTTAGTTTCAGGATTAACGCCCTTATTGGATATTGATATTATTGGAGCAAGTAGTGACCATATCATTATAGATGCCAAACAATTAGAAGTTAAAGTAGGTGATACCATTGGTTTTAATCTTAATTACGGAGCTTTGCTTTCATCTATGACTTCACCATATATAACAAAGGAATATAAATAATTTTATGACTGCAAAAGAATATTGTAAATTAGTTGACCGATTAGACCGCTTCCAAAAGCAACTAATTCCAACTATTACCATTAAAGAAGACCATTCTCCATTAATCAGCTTAAAAGAATCAAATTTTAATTTAGTATTTGAGCCATCTTTCTTCGAGGGCTATAAATATAATGTTAGAGAAGCTATTTTTGAAAAGATAGGACGAATAAGCAAGATTTTGGATAAGCAAAATAAAAAATTAATAATTCGTTCTGTATGGAGAGGTTTTGCACACCAAAAACTTTTGCGGGATAGAAGAATTAAGATTATTAAAAAAAAAATATCCCAATAAATCATTAGAAGAATTTGTAAGATAGTCTCATATTTTATTGCTCCAGAGGAAGAATCTATGCACTCTACGGGCGGTGCCGTAGACGCATTAATCTATGATTTGGAAAAAGATTGTGTTATGGACTTTGGAAATAACGATGGACTGAATTTAGAACTTAATGAAACCTGCTATCCGTTTCATCCTGATATTTCCCCACAAGTGAGAAAAAATAGAGAACTTCTTATTAATCTCTTTGACAAAGAAGGCTTTGTCGTTGACCCCAAGGAATACTGGCATTTTGATTATGGAAATGTTATTTGGGCAATAGAAAAAGGAGAAAAGCATGCTAAATATGGGATAATAAAGAAATAATCAGCACATAACAATGTATATAAAAAATAAGCGAAATAGTTGTATTAACAAGGGTTGTATCCCGTTTGAACTTTCGTGTAACTTGAAAGTTTCGTGCTTCGAAATCGCTTACTTTTCATATACTTAACGTTGGTAACCATTCGCTTACAGTAAAAAAGTAGTTGCTCCGTAAAAATATTATGCAGTTAATTCACGCCTAAACAAACTTGTTTTCTTGTAAATTTAGCTCAAATTAGACAACGTATTTTTCGCATATTTTCTCACAAAAAGGACTTCGGGTTTTAATGAAATTAACGCTTTTATTTATTGCATTTTTCACTTTTTTAATCTTCGGCTGGACTGACTTAACTACAGAAAAGCAATCTAACGTAATTTTCGCAAAATAATAACTGTGGTTTCTTCATAAACGTATTTTAACGGCAGACCTTTACGCAGTTACTCGTAAATATTGACCGAGAAGGACAACGATTTACTACAAAATAGACAGCGGAAAGCGTGGACTTTTACGGCTTCACTTTTTTTTAATTTTAATTTTTTTAATTGGTTGTTTTGTGCTTCGATCCTACTTCGGCTAGACTTGACATTGATACAGTTTTAGTTTTTCTCCAAAAATTACTGATAGTTATTTTAAACGTAGTTTCTTGTAAAGTTGACAATAACTGACAGGAAAAAAGCTTCGCTTAAAAAAAATAAAACGGTTACCAACAATACCTAAATTGCATTTTGGGGGCTTTGCTAAACTGGTCGTGTTGTGCTTTTTAGTTACTCCGTCAAAACTTCGTTTTGACAAGTCATTGTTTGATTTTAGGTTTAAAACAAAGTTTTGTCTCTCCATAACGTGAAAATTCACTACTTTTAATCCCAAAACAGCAACTTAGCTTAGTCGTTGTGTTTCATACTGAAAAAAATCCACCTTCGAAAAAAAACCTATAAATTGGAATGATAATTGTAACTAATTCGTTACATTTGTAATATGAGAGAAATCGATATTACAGAAGAATGTTTGGAATTTATCGACAACCAAAACGAAAGAGTTGAGCTGAAATTCTTCCAACTGATTGAAGTTATTGGAGAAATAAAAGTTGTCAATTCAAATTTTCTGAAAAAACTGCAATCAACGCAATTTTATGAATTGCGAATTAAAGCAGGAAATGAATATCGAGTTATAATCTTTGCTATCGACCATCTGAATTTTGCCGAATGCACAAAAGCTGTATGTTTATGCGGATTTCAGAAAAAGGGAACTAAAGATTATAAAAAGGCAATCAAACAAGCCGAAAAAATATTAGAGAATTATCTAAAAGAAAAGTAATTATGGGAAAATCAATAAACGCAAAAGAACTGATTGCAAAACGATACGGAAAAGTAGGTTCAAAAGAACGTGAAGAATTTAGAGAAAATGCTTTTTCCTATTATTTTGGAGAAATCATTAAAAATCGTAGAAAGGAATTACATATGAGTCAAGAAAATTTAGCTGAAAAAGTAGGAAAAAAAAGACCCTATATTTCTCGAATTGAAAACGGAGAAGATATAAGGTTATCTAATTTTTCATTGCTTGCTAATGCTTTAGGATTATCAATTCAATTAACAGCTGAATAAAAGTACGAAAACACAACAACGGCTATACTTAATTGCTTAGTTCTGTCCTACTTTGGAAAAATATCCGATTTTTCCAAGTTGGTTTTGTACTTATAAAGTTAAGTGCTAAATTGTCGCAACTAACCATAGCCTAACCGTTGGTAACCATTCGCTTACAGTAAAAAAGTAGTTGCTCCGTAAAAATATTATGCAGTTAATTCACGGCTAAACAAACTTATTTTCTTGTAAATTTAGCTCAAATTAGACAACGTATTTTTCGCATATTTTCTGGCAAAAAGTACTTCAGATTTTAATAAAATTAACGCTTTTATTTATTGCATTTTTCACTTTTTTAATCTTCGGCTGGACTGACTTAACTACAGAAAAGCAATCTAGCGTAATTTTCGCAAAACAATAACTGTGGTTTCTTCATAAACGTATGTTAACGGCAGACCTTTACGCAGTTACTCGTAAATATTGACCGAGAAGGACAACGTATTTACTACAAAATAGACAGCGACAAGCGTGGACTTTTACGCCTTCACTTTTTTTTAATTTTATTTTTTTTAATTGGTTGTTTTGTGCTTCGATCCTACTTCGGCTGGACTTGACATTGATGCAGTTTTAGTTTTTTCTCCAAAAATTACTGATACTTATTTTAAACGTAGTTTCTTGTAAAGTTGACAATAACTGACAGGAAAAAAGCTTCGCTTAAAAAAAATAAAACGGTTACCAACAATACCTAAATTGCATTTTGGGCAGTTGTAGTTATTCAGCAGTCTACTCTTTTAGTAAGTCCATCAAAACTTCGTTTTGACAAGTCATTGTTTGATTTTAGGTTTAAAACAAAGTTTCTCCTATCCATAAACTGAAAAATTTGTAGTTTTAACCCCAAAACGACAACTTAGATTAGTCGTTGGTAACCATTCGCTTACAGCCAAAAAGTAGTTGTTCCGTAAAAATATTATGCAGTTAATTCACGGCTAAACAAACTTATTTTCTTGTAAATTTAGCTCAAATTAGACAACGTATTTTTCGCATATTTTCTGGCAAAAAGTACTTCGGATGGACTGACTTAACTACAGAAAAGCAATCTAGCGTAATTTTCGCAAAATAATAACTGTGGTTTATTCATAAACGTATTTTAACGGCAGACCTTTACGCAGTTAATCGCAAAGCTTGACCGAGCAGGACAAGGTATTTACTACAAAATAGACAGCGGAAAGCGTGGACTTTTACGGCTTCACTTTTTTTTAATTTTATTTTTTTTAATTGGTTGTTTTGTGCTTCGCTCCTACTTCGGCTGGACTTGAAATTAATGCAGTTTTAGTTTTTTCTCAAAAAAATTACTGATACTTATTTTAAACGTAGTTTCTTGTAAAATTGACAATAACTGACAGAAAAAAGCTTCGCTTAAAAAAAATAAAACGGTTACCAACAATACCTAAATTGCATTTTGGGGGCTTTGCTAAACTGGTCGTGTTGTGCTTTTTAGTTACTCCGTCAAAACTTCGTTTTGACAAGTCATTGTTTGATTTTAGGTTTAAAACAAAGTTTCTCCTATCCATAAACTGAAAAATTTGTAGTTTTAACCCCAAAACGACAACTTAGCTTAGTCGTTGTAGCCAATTAAAAAAACGAACAAAAATTGAATATAGAAGCAGACAAAATTGAGACTAAAAGACTTTTGCTTATTCCAAGTTCTGAAAAAGATACCGAATTTATATTTGAGTTATTAAATAGTCCAAAATGGATAGAATATATTGGCGATAGAAATATAAAAACACTTAATGATGCAAAACAGTATCTAATAGAAAAAATTATTCCTCAATATAAAAAAAAGGGATTTGGAACTTTTACTGTTATTAGAAAATTTGATAATAGTAAAATTGGAACTTGTGGACTTTATGATAGAGAAGGTGTAGATTTAGGATTTGCATTTTTACCAGAATTTGAAAGAAATGGTTACGCTTTTGAATCTGCAAATAAAATAGTAAATATTGCTTTTGAGAAATTTAATCTAAAAAGTATCAAAGCAATTACAACAAAAAACAATATTTCTTCTCAAAAATTATTAGAGAAATTGAAATTTATAAAAAATGGAACTACTAAACTTGATAATGAAGAAATATTACTGTATCTAAAAACAAATAAAATATGAATATTAAAATAGTAAAAATTTCGTTGATTTTCTTATTTTTAAGTAGTCAATTATTTGCTCAAAATCAAACTGAGACAATAGAAAAAAGTATTTTAAGAATAGGAGAAAAAGTTGAAATAAAATCGAAAATTTTCAATGAAAATAGAATTTTAAATATTTATTTACCAAACGGATATTCAAAAGATTCTTTAAAATCATATCCAGTCATTTACCTATTAGATGGTTCTATTGATGAAGATTTTGTTCATATTGCTGGAATTGTTCAATTTGGTTCGTTTTCTTGGATAAATATGATACCTGAAACTATTGTAGTAGGTATTTCCAATGTAGATAGGAAAAGAGATTTTACATTTCCTACAACTATAAAAAAAGACAAAGAAGATTTTCCAACAACGGGTAAATCAGAGAACTTTATAAATTTCATAGAAAAAGAATTACAACCATTTATTGAGAGTAATTACAAAACTAACGCTACTAAAACAATAATAGGACAATCTCTTGGTGGACTTCTGGCAGCAGAAATTTTATTTAAAAAGCCACAATTATTTGACAATTACATAATCGTGAGTCCGAGTTTATGGTGGAATAATGAATCATTATTAGCATTTGAACCGAAAAAATACCAAACAAAAAAATCAATATATATTGCTGTTGGAAAAGAAGGAAAAGTAATGGAAAGAACGGCAAACAAACTATATGAAAAATTAAACATTAAAAGGAAGGGAAACACAGAACTATTTTATCAATTCTTTGAGGAACAAAATCACGGAGACGCATTACATTTGGCGGTTTATGATGCTTTCGAAAAAATATTTAAACAAAAAAAAGAATAAAACTGGCTACAACAATGGCTATAATTAATACGGGTTTTAGTGCTTATCCAAAAGGTCAGTGCATTTTCCAAAGACCGCAAAATTTTCAATTTTGCGTGTATATTGAAATAAAGAAAAAATTAAAAATTTGGCTAAGTGCTTAATCGAAAGTTCAGTTCTTCGAAATCCCGCACTAACCATAGCCTAAACGTTATCTTTTATTAAAACAAAAACTATGACAAAAGAAGAAATTCAGAACTTTATTAAAAAAAATAAAGAGAGACACCTATCAAATAAGGTTTTACATGCTCATCCATCACCAGCACAATGGCAAACAAGTTTTTCAAAAGAAAAAGTTAACAATAACTTATTGACTTTGGATGGAGAAAAAACACTTGTAAATATGTATGTTGGAATTCCGTATTGTTTACCTACCGACCCACCTCATTGTGGTTTTTGTCTATTCCCGACAGAAAAATATAATGGAAAAAAAGATACGAGCGACTACTTAGAATATGTTGAAAAGGAAGCAGAGTTATATAAAGAATTTTACAAAAATTCTATTATTGAATCATTATATATTGGAGGCGGTACACCAAACTTATTAGCACCTAAAGATTATTATATATTGATGAAAATTGTTACTGATTTATTTCCAAAAATGGATAGTGACATTGAAAAAACTTTAGAAGGGATTCCGCAATTATTTAATGAAGATAAAATAAAAGCAATTAGTGACTCTGGTTTTAATAGAGTTAGTATGGGGGTTCAACAAGTAAGTGACAAACTGATAAAATCTAGTGGTAGGAAACAAACTAGAAAACAAGTTTTTGACGCAATTGACCTATTTCATAAATATAATCTTTCTTGTAATATAGACCTTATATATGGTTGGCCAGAGCAGACTATAGAAGATATGCTCAATGATTTAAAAGAAATAACGCAATCTGGGATTAGACATATTACTCATTACGAACTTAATATTGCTGGAAGGTCTGATTTTGCTACTCAACAAAGAAAATTAGTTGCACCAATTTCTGATAAAATAGAAATGTTCAATATTGCTAAAGAATTTTTATTAAGTAAAGGTTACAGACAACGAACAGTTTATGATTGGGAAAAAGTGGAAGTATTTGAAAACAAAAAAAATGTTTCAGAAAATTATCTTTACGAAAATAACTTAAGGGATTTTTTAGCCACAAATAAATCTAGCCAGACTAGTTGTATGGGAGGTCTTGGATTTGCCGCTATTAATATGAGAATGCAGCCTTTAGGTTCTAAAACTTCATCTATTTCTACTATGAACCATAAATCTTTACACAAGTATTATGATGATGTTCTAGCAGGAAATTTACCAATAGAAAGAGCTTATGTTCACGAAAGTGAGGATGTTAAACTCGTTTGGCTTTTTCAAGCTTTACAAGAAATGAAAATAAACACTATCAAATATCAAAAAATATTTAATAGTTCAATAACAGAAGATTTCAAAGAAATTTGGATTGCTCTCGAAAAAGAATCTTGGATAGAAATAAAAGAAAATGAAATAACACTTATCAAAGATGGAGAGTTTTATGTGCCATTAATTCAATCTCTTATAAGTAAATCTAGAGTAGATATTATTTCTAAAAAACAGGCAGAACAAAAAGAACCTGTATGATTTCGAAAGATGTAACGTATTTAAAAACAAAAGATAACGAAAAAATAGCACTTTGGAAAATATCAAGTAGTGAGAAAAATGTTATTGGCAATATTTTTCTCACTCACGGAACATTTTCTAATAAGAATATTTGTTTAGGTATTGCAAATTATTTTGCAATACAAGGCTATTGTTGTTATATTTTGGAGTGGAGAAATCACGGTAAAAGCACACCAACTAAAACAAAATTTAATTTTGAAACAATTGCTCTGTACGATATAAACACAGTGTTTTCATATTTATTTGAAAATTTAAAATTAAAGTCAATCCACTGTGTAACTCATAGTGGTGGAGGTATTGCGTTATCTATGTTTCTAATTAAACATAATATTTATAATCATAAAATAGATAGCATAATAATGTTTGCTTGTCAAGTATTTGGCGCTGGTCTAAGAAAAAATAAAATAAAAATTCTATTAAGTAAATATTTAGCACTTTTAATTGGTTATATACCAGCTAAAAAAATAGGTTTAGGACCTCATAACGAAAGTTATTACACAATGAAACAATGGTTTGACTGGAATTTGAAAAAGAAATTTGATAGCACTGACAAAAAATTTGATTATAAAATTAATATGATAAATATAAAGACGCCTATATATTCAATATCTGCTAAAGGTGACACATTCATAGCTCCTAGTGTAGGATGCAAAATGTTTTTAGAATCATTTAATAATCCTGATAATATATTTAAGGTATATTCAACCGATAATGGAAGTTTAGAAAATTATGACCATAGCAGAATTATTATGAGTAGAAATTCAGCAAAAGAGATTTGGCCTTCTGTATTAAAGTGGATAGAAAAAAACAAAAGATAACAATGTATATAAAAAATAGGCTAAGCATTAATAAAACCAAGGCTTTTGGCTCGTATCAAACTTTGTATTTAACCGAAAGTGCAGTACCTTGAAATCGCCTACTTTTTCATATACTAAACGTTGGGCACAATTAGAAAACGAGAATGAAAGCAACATAATATTAAATAATCAGACAAAAAGAATATTTTAGGAAAAGTACCACAATTACTAAAGGTGACTTTGACTAAATTATAAATAGTGAATTAAATATTTTATTAACTTTTAAAAATTAAAAAATGGAGAACAAAGATTTTATTATCCAAGAATTAGATTCTACTGCAATTCAATCAAGAACAGGTAGTGGAAATTATGTTGAACGTATTGATGTAGACAATGTAGACCTAGGTTTATGTTGGAACATTAAAATTTTTACAGTTTGTATAAAAAAAATATACTCTGACAAAATTGTGATAGAAGTTAAAGTTGCTGGTTTGATAAAAGTAGCAACCGTAACTCTAACAAGAAAAGATGCTTGTGCAACTTTTGATGAAAGTGTAGGAGGTGATTTTGCAAAAGTAGATGTTGATGTTTGTGCTGATTTTGACAAAAAAGAACTTCGAGCAAGTGGTAAGGTCTGTGCTTCGTGGGTGTGTGTGAAGTTCAGCCAGAAAATTATTTCTTGGTAAAACTGTGCCCAACACCGTATAAAAATAATTGCGGTTTTGTGCTAAAACAAAGGTAGTTGCGTATTTGCTACATCTGATTTTCCTGCGGAAAATCCTCGCACGCAAACCCGCAACTATTCTTATACAAACACGTTGGTAACCATTAGTTTTCAGACAAAATCCACTCCCTAAAATAGAGCAATTTACTCCAAGTATTTAACCCAAAGCTCGACAGTACATAACTCAAAATTGCTGGACTTTTATGTCGTCAATCGTAAAGACAGTAGTTTCTTCATAAAAGTATTTTAACGGCAGACCTTTACGCAGTTACTCGTAAAACTTGACCGAGCAAGACAACGTAATTTAAGCGTGGACTTTTACGACTTCACTTTGTTTAAATTTCAGCTTTTTAAGTTGGTAATTTAGTGCTTCGCTCCCACTTCGGCTAGACTTGATGTTCATACAGAATTAGTCGTTTTCTCCAAAAATTACTAATAAATAACTCAAAAGTATTTTCTCGAAAAATTGACAATAACTGACAGAAAAAAGCTTCGCTTAAAAAAAATAAAACGGTTACCAACAATACCTAAATTGCATTTTGGGCAGTTGTAGTTATTCAGCAGTCTATTCTTTTAGTAAGTCCGTCAAAACTTCGTTTTGACAAGTCATTGTTTGATTTTAGGTTTAAAACAAAGTTTCTCCTATCCATAAACTGAAAAATTTGTAGTTTTAACCCCAAAACAGCAACTTAGCTTAGTCGTTGGTAACCATTCGCTTACAGTAAAAAAAGTAGTTGCTCCGTAAAAATATTATGCAGTTAATTCACGCCTAAACAAACTTATTTTCTTGTAAATTTAGCTCAAAATAGACAACGTATTTTTTGCATATTTTCTGGCAAAAAGGACTTCGGATGGACTGACTTAACTACAGAAAAGCAATCTAACGTAATTTTCGCAAAATAATAACTGTGGTTTATTCATAAACGTATTTTAACGGCAGACCTTTACGCAGTTACTCGTAAAACTTGACCGAGCAAGACAACGTAATTTAAGCGTGGACTTTTACGACTTCACTTTGTTTAAATTTCAGCTTTTTAAGTTGGTAATTTAGTGCTTCGCTCCCACTTCGGCTAGACTTGATGTTCATACAGAATTAGTCGTTTTCTCCAAAAATTACTAATAAATAACTCAAAAGTATTTTCTCGAAAAATTGACAATAACTGACAGAAAAAAGCTTCGCTTAAAAAAAATAAAACGGTTACCAACAATACCTAAATTGCATTTTGGGCAGTTGTAGTTATTCAGCAGTCTATTCTTTTAGTAAGTCCGTCAAAACTTCGTTTTGACAAGTCATTGTTTGATTTTAGGTTTAAAACAAAGTTTCTCCTATCCATAAACTGAAAAATTTGTAGTTTTAACCCCAAAACAGCAACTTAGCTTAGTCGTTACCACCAATTAAAAAAAATTTCATAAATTCAATTCAGTATAAAAAATAAATGAATCAACGAAAATACTATCAGGCGAAAATCACTAAAACTCTTAAATATTTATATAACAATCTTGATGAAGAAATAAATATTGAACACTTAGCCAAACTAAGTAATTTTTCGATATATCATTTTCAAAGAATATTCAAGGCACTTACAGGTGAATCTCCATATGAGTCGTTATTAAGGTTGAGACTTGAAAAATCTTTATTTTTCTTGAAAAATAAATCTGAATATAAAATTCATCAAATTGCATTTGAAAGTGGATTCCCTTCTCCTGAAAATTTTTCTAGACAATTTAAAGCAAGGTTTAATATTAGCCCAAGTACTTTTAAAAAAAATGCCACTCATCTTTAAAAATTGTATAAAGAAAGATTCGGGACAACTATTTCGACTTGATTATTTACTTAATATGCCATTATTACACCTGTTTAACACCTTGAATTAAAGTAGAATTATAAAATGAAAATCAAAAAAACTACAACCAATTTGAAAGAAACTATGATTAATTATTTAGGAGAATTGATGAGTATAGGGTGTTGTGAAAACCAAAAAAATATAGAAAGAAAAAGAATAAAAATTTTAAATTTTATTTGTTGGTTTGCTATTTTAGAAATTTTTGTTATCTACCGCTTGGCATAACTTTAACGGTAACCAAACGACACTAAAAGTTAGCATAAATATTATTGCTTTTTGCATTGATGAGCTTTTGCATTTACCTCCAATCTAAATCTCATTTTATTGCCGCAAGATCAATTTTTATTGCCCTCTTAACAATAATTTTAACTTTAAATGCAAATATTGTACATAAAGGGGTTTTAGAAGAGTACAATTATTTAGTATTACCCTTTATTGGGATATTGTTTTTGACAATAAAAAAATACAGTATCTAATTTTAATCTACTCTATTGGTTTATTCTATATTCCTTATTTGTTTATTGACATCTACCCTGACACCAATTACGGAAATTTAACCCCCTTTATTCTATTTATTTCTTTCTTTTCTTTTACTCATTTTTTTAAAGATTTGAATATAAAAAGTGAAAATAAATTAAAAGAGTTAAATGAATTTCAAAATCATTTTTTGTAAATATAACGCACGAATTAAGAACCCCACTAACCCTAATTAAAGGGAATATTTCGAGCGCTAAAAAAATGAATACAATAAATAATATTCAAAAAAAATTAGATACAATTTTAACCCATTCAACTAAAATTGAAAACTTGATTAACGATATTATTGATGTAACCAAAGCAGAAACCAACACACTTAGTTTAAAAAGAAACGTGCATAATCAATCACGTAATTCAGAAACAATATATAGCATTTACAAGTTTGTTTGAAAATAATGAAATTAATTTCACTTTTTCTCTTCCTAAAAATGACATGTATGTTAAAATAGATCAACGATATTTGAAAGAGTTATTGGAAACATATTGATTAACGCTTCAAAATACACCCAAAAAGGAGGAAACGTAACTATTTACATACAGAAACTGATAATCAAATAAATATTAACATAGAAGATGATGGTATTGGAGTAACATTGGGTGAGGAGATAAAAATATTTAATCGCTTTTATCAAGTTAAAATGATATTAATAAAGCAAATGGTAGCGGTATTGGTTTATCTTTTTGCAAAGAAGTAATTCAGCTAACAAAAGGAAATGTTGTAGCGTTGCAAAACCAATATGGAGGAGCAACTTTTAGAATTACGCTACAAAAAAAACAAGCAATTGTAACTAACATAACCCGAAAAATTCATTGTAATTAGATAAAATTGGGTGTAAAGTGTTATTTTTATTGTTCAAACAAGAAAAAATATCACTTTTTAAAACACCCAATTTTGAGTAATAAAGATACATTATTTTACAGAGGAAAAACAGCAGTTTCTGTTGAGTTTTTCAGCATCAGCAATTAGTTCGGATGGTTCACTAATTCTTCTTGAAAAGATAGAGCGGGAACATAAGCTGATAAAGAAGTTCGGGAAGCATTTACCAGATTTACGTAATCCTCGATTTATCACCTATAGTCGAGAAGCACAACTCAAGCAGCGTGTATTTATGATGATGTTAGGTTATGAAGATGCCAATGATGTAACTCATTTACAACACGACCCTTTATTTAAAGATGTTCTTCAAGGAGATTTAGCCTCTCAGCCCACCATATCGAGGTTTGAAAATAGCTTTGATAAACATTCTATTTTTGAGTTATGTGATGCTTGGGTAGCTCATTATGTATCAAGTTTATTAGGACGAAAACGTATTGTTATTGATGTTGATGCAACAGATGATCCCACGCATGGCAATCAACAAATGTCAATGTTTAATGGATATTATGGACAGTTTATGTTGAATGAATTATTTTTTCATGATGGTGAAACCGGTCAAGTAATTCTTCCTGTTCTTCGCCCCGGAAACAGCCACTCTAACAAATGGTATGTTGGGATTTTAAAACGAATAATCATCAAAATACGAGCAGTCTATCCTGAAATGGAAATTGTAATTAGAACGGATGGTGGCTTTAGTTGCTCCATTTTATGAATTGGTAGATGACTATGATTTACTATTTGTAACAGGGCAAGCCAGTAATGCTGTACTAAAAAAGAAAGTAGCACGAGCAGAAAAAGCAGTAAGACACCTCTACCTAAATCAAGGTGAAAAGCATCAACATTTTTTAAGCTTTTCTTACAAAGCCAAAAGTTGGCATAAAGAGCAACAGTGTTATTCAAAGGTTGAAAGTACTGGACTAGGAATGAATGTTAGACACTTTGTTAGCAATATGAAAGAAAAAGAAGCCAGAGAAATCTATTTTGGATTTTATGTGCTTCGAGGAGAGGCAAGTGAAAATAGAATTAAAGAAGTAAAAAATATGTGCTTCTCTGATAGACTTTCTAACCATGGATATTGGGCTAACTTCTTTCGCCTTTTCATTAGTAGCCTTGCTTACGAGATGTTTTTGTTAATCAAACAAAAGATAAAGAAGTGTTCGGTTGAAGCTGCAAAAAAATGGCAAATCAGCTCCATAAGAACTTACCTTCTAAAGGTTGGCGCTACAATAAAGATTACCAAAAAAAGAATCTTTTATCAGCTATCCAAAGCCTTTGTTTACAAGGATTTGTTTCGAGAGATTATCACCCAGTAACGGTTGCCTGTGTAAAATATTGGCAACCTTGGGATAAGTATGCTCAATCATTAAAATCGAGTGGTTTTTTAGCTGAAAATATTCAAATACCCTCTCGATTAACTGAAAATTAATCTAAAATAGCTAGCATTTTTTACCATCTTCAGTATTTGAAAATTTGAGAACAAGAATTTCTTGATTTATTCATACAGTGAATAATGCGGGATAAATACTACACCCAGTATTACTACCGATAGTACAAAATCCACTTTAGTGTTGGTGGATGACAATGCTGAAATGAGAGAATACATTTCTTCACTTTTAACTGACTATAATATTATAGAAGCAAGCAATGGAATGGAAGCTTTAGAGATATTAAAAACCAAAACAATTGATGCTTTAATAACTGACTGTATGATGCCAATAATGGATGGTTATGAATTATAAAGCAAGTAAAGGAAAAAAAGTATTCTTTTCCTATTATAGTTATTACTGCAAGAGCTGACGTAAAAAACAAATTAGATTTATTAGCATTGGGTATTGATGATTACTTAACAAAACCTTTTGTTGAGGAAGAGTTAGTGTACCGATTACGTCATTCCTTATTAAATGCTAAAAACAGAACCAAATACCAAAAAGAAGAATTAACTCAATTTCAGGAAGACAATGATATAGTTGAAGAGAATGTATTACTTATAAAAAGTAGGTTAATTATTGAAGAAAATATTGAAAACCCTTTATTTGGTGTTCCTGATTTGGTTGAAGCCTTAAATTTGACAGAAAGAACATTGTATCGTAAAATAAAAAACCATTCAGGACTAACACCCAATCAATTTATAAGGGAAATTAAATTACTTTATGTACGCAATTTAGTGGAAAAAATAATTTCACATCCTTATCTCAGTTAACTCAAAAAGTAGGGTTAAAAAATGCCACTCATCTTCAAAAATTGTATAAAGAAAGATTCGGGACAACTATTTCTAGTAAATAATTCACTTAAAAGACCCATTACGCTTCTTGTTTTCCGTAGAAAAGTGTGCCTATCAAAACATTTCTACCTGTTGTATTCCAGCTAATTAGTGCCTGGTCGGAAATTGAGTATTACAAAAATGTTCAGTAAAAAGAAGGTGATTTTATTTAGATTTTTCCACCTATTTTTTAATGCCTTCAACCTAATGTGTTTTTATGAGTGAAAGAAGCATTTTTATGTCCAAATACAGACCAACAAGATATAGCTATCCCTTGTTGATAGTTGTTCTATTCAAATCTAGGCTGCTCTTCTTACCCTTTGTGTTGAGCTAATATATTCACCTAACTTATGGAGGTTGTAAGCGAGAACGCTAAGTGCTGCGTAGCGTTTAAAGTTTTTTATTCCTTTATCTGGACATCTTCCCAAGCCATTGTGTTCTAACTGATTTATATTTGACTCAACCGCACTATGAGAATTCCGAAGTTTTATAAACCCTGGTTGATGTTCTTGCTGGGTTTCTTCCTTATTACGCTTGCCTTTTTTTGGCATAATTGTCTTTGGAATTATACCTTGAACAAATTCCTTATTTTGTTTGCTGTAAAAACCTTTGTCTAAACTCAAGGACTCTATTTTACCAGGGAATCTACTCACTAAATTACTTGCAAGACTTTGGGTTACCTGTGCATCAGCTTGTTTTTCTAATACTTGGTGGTATATTATAAAATTAAATTGGTCTGTTGCAATCAGTATATTATGTCCTATTTCCACAGGGGTAAATTTTTTGCCTTTTGTCAGCCATTCCGAATGTGTTTCGAATATTGAAAACAGTTTTTCGTCAGAGGGAATTACTTCCTGATTAATTATTCTTCTTTGGACTAAATCAATATGTTTTAGTAACATTTTATGAAAATAAACCAATTCAAAGTGCTTGGCCACAGCACTAATATCAGTCAATTTTAGGCTCTGCTTTAGAGTTTTATTCACTTTACCCTCAAGCTTTTTACACAATTCAAGATATTTGGAAACCACTTGACAGAGTCTAGCTTCTTTGTTTTTACCTCCAGAACTACTTGCTTTAGAACTGGATCTAAAAACCCTTTTAATTTCTCGTTTCCATGATTTTGATTTTCGCCAACCAACAATACTACCTTTTTCACTTAGACACTGGGAAATATCAATACATTTTCTTGCTGAATCCCACAAAAGATTCATGTCTGTAGGGAAATGAACATTAGCTCCAACTGGAAATGAATCTGCTTTTATTTGGAGTAATTCTTCCTCTTTTTTTTTAATATTTTATGCCCATAACCTATCACTAGACCATTAATGTCACTTATAGTTTCTTCATCTAGCAATGCTAAATTATCTTTAATTGTGGTCAGCCCGTATTCTTTGCTATTCAAATTTGATTCGGTTTCAATGCCCATTACTGTTCGCATTGTTAAGTCTGTATTGGCTAAATAATGAATACGATCATAATTTGAATTTAAGCCTTGCCGCATCACACCTAACACCAAAATCTCCCACAAGCCCATTCCTTTTCTGCCTGACTTTATCAATAAATCTTGCTTGGAATTGATCCGAGATGATAATAATGAAAATACAGATTCATTCAACTCACTATTCATGAAAATTGCTTGAAGCCCTTTTAATAATTTTGGTGCCTCATCTCTGCAATTATTCGGAAATTTAGCTGATGAAATTGGTAGAGTGAATAAATCTGGACTTTTCTCGAATTTTGTTCTCATAGCGTTTGAATATGCATCTAATATACAACATCAATCCCAATAAAATTGCAAAATAACTCCTTATTTACTAACAGATTCAACTCAATAAAACACCGAAATCATAAACCAAGTAAGGAATTCGGAATTTCCGACCAGGCACTAATTAGGATTTACATAAGAATCTAAATTTTCTGTTTTATTATTTACAGTTTTCATTAAATGATTCATTTTATCAATGATGACAATCTTCATCCCTTTTTGATATAGAATATTACTCTCGTTAACATCGATTTGAAGATCAGAATTCCCATGAACAATCAAAGTATTTGACTTTATACTTTTGTAAATTTCAGAAGGAGTGTACTTAAACCATGATATTAAATATGGTTGGACGCTTGGTCTAAAAATACTCCATAATTCAGTAGGAATATAATTAACCTTATGGCCATTAGATAGAGAGTCAATAATGTTATGGATTGTTAATTTTAATTGATTTTTATTGGTACTATTAGTTAATTGTTCGGTAATGATTGTACTCGCATTTCTTCCGTTACCTGAAATAGAAATGATTCCTTTCACATTTATTTTTTTTGCCACTAAGGCAGCAATAAGACTGCCTTCGCTATGACCTAATAAAAAAATGTCGGTGATTTTTTTTTTCTTTTTTAATATAATTTATCCATAGTATTACATCATTGACTAATATATCAATTGTTATTTCACTTTCATTAAAATTATATGATCGACTTTTCCCAACACCTCTTTTGTCAAACCTGAAAGAGGATAATCCTAATTTACCTAAATTGTCGGCAAGTAATTTAAGATTGTTTGGCTGTATAAAAGGGCTATTTCCGTTTAAATCTGTTGGGCCAGAACCTTGTATGAACAGAATTAAAGAACTATCTTTTTTTACAATATTAGTCATATTTATTTCTCCAAAAAGTACTTCCCCATCTACTTTTAAAAAATCTCTTGGCATGTAGAGGTTTGAATTATAAGTAGTTGAATTGTTAAAAGGTAGAGTGATTTCATCATGAGTGTTTATTTTTTAATTTATGTTCTACAATGAAGACTATACTCAGGATGAAGCTAACTGGAATTACAGTCGTAATTAGAAATAAACTTAAATAAAATGATAAATAATCATAGATAGTTAATTGCTGACATATTATAGATAATAATAAAATTAGGTGTGAAAATAATATTAGCAATTTCGAGCTTAGCCTATTACTAAAGTTCCAATTTTCTTGAGTTCTTTTAGATAAATCAGTCCTATATCCATAGGTGTCATTAATGATTTTTGGTAAATTGTATTTGTATAACAATGACAATGTAATTAAGATACAATAATAAGTTAAAGAAATAATTAATAACATGTTTAAGTTGTTAATTGCTTAAAGATTAATTTTTTTATTAAAATAAAAAAATAGACAACCTATCATTGTAAGACCAAAACTAAATATTCCATGAGTTATAATAATAAATAGATGAAATATTATAGATAATTTAAAAATAATATTAGGGAGTGGTCTACCTTTATTCACAAATAACATCATTCCAATAAGAATTTCTAATGTCATAACTGAGTAATTTAATATGTAGATAACATATGAATTTGTTAGAATAAAGTTGAAGAAATCTAAAATAAAATAATTGGCACCAAATATTTCAATGTCTAAACCAGTACCAAATTGCGGTTCCATCAATCCATTCATCTACATGCAATTTGGCAATTGAAACTATGCAGATATATAATGCTAATTTGGAGGCTAATCAGAAATGAAAATGAAGAGAAAATACTTTTACTAAAGATAGATTTTATTTTTCTTTTATAACACCAGTGATTACTATTTCCATCCGCCAACGTTAAAGGTATCAACAGGAAGGTTATATTGGCGCATATTTGATCTCCTCCATCAATTATTATTGATGTATTAAAAAAAGTATACGAAACCAAAAAGTGAAAAAATCCTGTAATTCTTGGATAAATACCAACTATAACAGCTAATAATACTATCGTTGACAAAATTTTAAAAGCAAATATATTTTCAATAATATAATATGAAATATTGAAATTAGATAAAAAAATTTTTGAATAAATAGCATTATTGTCTTTTGTGAAAAGAGGGAATAGAATGTTTGTTGGATTAATAGTTATGGTAAGTAATGTACTCAATGCTAATACACTCCTTAATAGAGCATATGATTGGTATGGGATTGTGTATTGATTAATAACAGAAAGAGTTTTATCTAGCATATGGTTCAATTTTTAAAGAAATAACAGATTTGTTAATTTTTTTTTCAAATTCAGCCCATGCCCAAGGAATACGTTCTGTATTAGTAATTACAATTTTTTTATTAATAATTGGAGTTTTGAAATCGGATTTTACCTTAATGAAACTTCCTGTTTTAAAAGTTTGGTTTAAGTTTTTAGATTTTACCCATAAAGAATCTGGGATTTCTTTTACTAATGTTGCTATTTCAGCACTAATCCTTACCGAAGTTCTTTTTATTCCAAATACATTACTTAAAGAAAAATTTTTGAGTGAAATTTTTTTCTTTGATTGATAATCAAATATTTCAACTCTAACATCTCTAGGGCTTTTGGTGAAAAAAGACCATCCTTGAGGTAAAATTTGGTATTCAATAAATTTGAGTTTAATCAAAGGGGTCTT
Organism: Escarpia spicata; assembly: GCA_963995525.1. Taxonomy (NCBI): domain Eukaryota; kingdom Metazoa; phylum Annelida; class Polychaeta; order Sabellida; family Siboglinidae; genus Escarpia; species Escarpia spicata. Next base: position 89,112 of record CAXEFP010001211.1, read on the forward strand.
AAAATTCATTAAAAATAATATAAGAAATAAGATTATAGCAGGAGAGAGTCCCGAGATTAGATATAATTTTTTCATAGAATTTAATATGAAATATTTGTTATGTCTTTAATGAAAATTTCGGTTGTCGTATTGTTTTTTGTTTTACCACCACCTCCATTATTAACTGTAGTCGTTACATTAATAGCAGCGGCAGCATTTATAACTGCTCCAACATTTAGCACTAATGCGTAGGCTGAAACTGCAACAACAGTTATTGCAGCAACTGCAGCAGCAACTGTAACAAGAACGACTGTTGCGCACATTGTAATTTGATTTGAATGAGATTCAATTCCAAAATTGGACAAAGTGTTTTGACTATTCTTATATTGAGATAAAATTGAGTTCAACTCAAGATCTAATTTTATAGGGTCTATCTTATTTTCAGAATCTAAAATTTTCAAATCATTTATTTTAGTTTGAAGAAATTCTGAATTAACTAAATATTTTTTAAAAGAAATATTCGAGTGTAGTGCCCTTATAAATAAACTGCTTGCTCGTCTAATTGCTGTCTCTGTAATTAAAGGATTATTTGATTTAATTGCGGTTTCAAATCCGAAAAAAAATAAAGGGTCTAATTTAGTCATTTCTGTAATAATACTATTTTCAACTTCTCTTACAGCCTCCATTTCCAGCTGATAATTATCCAATTGTTTCAACTTTTTATCATATACATCTTTTAATGGGCTGAGGACTTCTATTTTTTTTGATAAATCTCCTTCCAAGAAAAATATGCCTTTAAAAATATCTTCTCCTGTTAAAAAAACGGATGAATATTCTTCATCAACACCTTGATATCTTTCATCAATTTTATTACAGCTTATGTTTAGGATGACGATAGAAATAAGAAATACAGCCGGTTGAATTATAAATTTTAATTTTTTCATTACTATTTCTAGATTAGATTTGAGTATAAATAATTGTAAGTACAATTTTATTATTTAAAATGGTTCTAATCAATACCTTGAATGTGGTATTTTTCAATTTAAAAATCTATTATTTTAGATTTGTTGCGTTAAGTGCCTGAATTCAGGTTCAAGTAGATGTATTACACCCAACGACTAAGCTAGGTTGCTGTTTTGGGATTAAAAGTAGTAAATTTTCACGTTATGGAGAGACAAAACTTTGTTTTTAATCTACAATCAAGAAATAATGAAGTCAAAACGAAGTTTTGTCGGAGTAATTAAAAGCGAAAAATAATCAAGCATCAAAGCCCCAAAATGCAATTTAGCTTTTGTTGGTAACCGTTATTTTAAGTGAAGCGTTTACTGTCTAAATTGGGTCAGTTTTTCACAAGAAAACACGGTTGAAATAACCGTCAGTAATTTTTTGAATAAACGACTAATTCTGTAATAAAATCAAGTCCAGCTGAAGTAGGAGTGAGGCGCAAAATTACCAACTTAAAAAACTGAAATTAAAAAAAAGCGAAGCCGAAAAACTCCACGATTGGTGCTGTATTTCTTGGTCAAGATTTACGAGAAACTACGTAAAGGTCTGCCGTTAAAATACGTTTATGAAGAAACTACTGTCTTTACGATTAGCGACATTAAATTCTGACAATATTTGGGTTTTTACTGTTCATTTTTTTCTTTTCCTTAAATGAAAAGAAACAAAAATCAAGACGAAACACCAAATTCTGCATAATTTTTGTCGCACAAGGCTTACGCATTTCCTGTCCCAAATTATGCTAAATTTCGCACCGTTTCGTCCTTTTCCCTCGCACCTTATTTTCCTGTAAAAAATCCAGTAAAATTACTGTCATTTTTTGAATTAAATATCGTTTTTTGAATCCTGCAACGCTATGGTTACCAACGGTTTGTGTATGAAATTGTAGCTTTGCTTTGTGTGTAAGCCTTGTGCGGCTATATTTTATACATAGTGTTAGCTACAGTATTTTTATTTCAGTAACAGTATTTTTCCAGTTTTAGTTTCTCGTCTGTTGTTTTTGTATTTAACAGTAACTTTATATGTGTAAGTTCCTGTTTGGGTATCTTTTCCTGTCCAATAATTGTCTTGTGATTTTGATTCAAATATTTTTTGTCCCCAACGATTGAAAATAGAAACTTCAAATTCTGTAATTTCATTACCAACTATTTTAAAAACATCATTTATCCCGTCTCCATTTGGTGTAAAAGTATTCGGAATGTATAAAGTAGTTATTTCATTGATTCTTACTGTTTTTGTAATAGAATCTGTGCAGTCAAATTGATTAGCAACCAATAAAGAAACACTAAAATTTCCTGTGTCAGGATAATTGTAATAAGGATTTTGATTTAATGAGTTTTCGGTATTTACCCCAAAATTCCAGTGCCAATTAGTTACATCATTAGATGATAAATCTATAAATTCTACTAAAGGGTTTAAAAGGTCTGAATATGATGGTGAAAACGTAAAATCAGCTATCGGGTATTTAGCAAAAATAACATTAACCAAGTCATTAGTTGTATTTCCGCAAGCATCAGTTACTGTTAATTGTATGTCTTTATTGGTATAGAATCCTTGAAAATTAGGATGAAAACTAAAAAGAGAGTCATTGCCTAGTCCATTATTCCAATTATAACTTAAAGGAGGCAATGCTCCTTGAATTTGAGCAGAAAACAAAACACGATTACAAAATGCACCTGTATCAGGAATTATCTGAATATTAAAGTTTGGCTTTTCATAAATGATTAACTCAATGTCTGTTTCGTAATATTGACCATTACAAAGCGTATCTCCAATAGTAATGATAATGCTTTCAAGGTCATCATTAATTAAATCAGAAGTAGGATAGATAAAAAGAGTGTCATACATACTTCCTCCTTGCATTGTAATTGAGGTTGGCAAATTATTATAATCTATTCCGTTTTGGGCTGAACCTGTAACAGAGATGTTATAAGTTTTTGGTTGTTGAATATTGTAAGTTCTCCTAAAAATAATTTTAGCAGAACCGCACCCCTCATATAAAACTGTATCATTACCGCCATAACTTACTTTTGATTCTATTTTTAAAGGTTCTGAATTAAATGAATTAGCTTCTAAAAAAACAGCAGAATTTTCATAAGGAGAATTACCTCCTTCGGCAATTGCAAACCGTAAGTGATACGTTTGACAAGGAACTGTGGCTGATTTTGCGGTTAGAACCGTTGTCGTTCCATTAAATATTAAATTAGTGTCAGATGTATGGTCAACGTAGTATTGAGGATAAGAAATAGTTTGACACAAGCTAATATTAGGAGGATAAGGAGCTAATGAAGTATCATTTATTGTATTGTTTCCAACAGGAAAATTAGTATTAGGAATTAAAGCGATATTTTGCATTCCATTAATTCCTTGCCCAGAAATATGAAAAGCAAACACATCATTATCAGGATGGCATATCTGACTTGGGTATTCATCTGATGCGAAAACATAGTTAAATTTTACTGTATCTCCATTAGGTATAAAATCAAATTCTAATACCGCAGCACCAATTGTTACTGATGGTGCAATAATTAAATCGAGTAAAGAATCACCAATGCTAGTATTAAAGTAATTAGCAATGATAGATGCAGGTCTTCCTAAACCATAGGGAGGGTCAAGGTAACCTCCTGTAAGAATTATTCCACTATCCACAGCAACAGTAGAGTTTAAAGCATTAAAGTATCCAATATTAAGAATGTTCGAGGATGGTCCGTTTGGTTGCCAATAAGACCCTTTAAAATCAACATTAAAGATTTGGACACTTGGCGTTGCAAATATCTGTTGTACCAATGAATCTAATTGGTTTGGAGTCGTGTAAGCTGTAAATAATTGACCATAACTATTGAGAGAACAGCTAAGAAAAGAAAGTGAAATTATTATTTGATTAATTTTGATCATCAAGGTAAAAACCGTCAGCAGATTTTCTGCTAACGGTTTTAGGTTTATTGTTTAATAAATTTAACAGTTTGTCGCTGACTATCTGCTATTACTTGTAAATAATAAATTCCTTTGGATAAATTATCAACAGGAAGTATATAACTTACTTTTTTTGTTTTTCTCAAACTGTTCTGTGCAATTAGTTTACCCATATTGTCATATAAAAAGAAATAAGTTTCTGTTGACTTTTTTAATTCAAATTCAACAGTAAAGTTTCCACTACTTATAGGGTTAGGGTAATGATTAATATTTAAGTTCGAATTATCGTGTTCTGCAACAGATATAGCTGCACAATTTTCAACAACAAGAGTATGTGAACCTGCACAACCTGTTCCTGAAAGATTATTTGTAGTTACAAATTGACCTCCATCAATTGCTCTTGGTGAGCTAAAAACGTTTTTCCTTTGTATAGCAGGAACTGAACCAGTTGTTAAGTGCCACAGCATCAAACCTTGTAAGGTGTCATTTGTTAATGTATTTAAAGAATGTTTTAGTGTATGTCCATGACCTAACCCGAAAAATTCATTGTAATTAGATAAAATTGGGTGTAAAGTGTTATTTTTATTGTTGAAACAAGCAAAAATATCACTTTTTAAAACACCCAATTTTGAGCAATAAAGATACATTATTTTACAGAGGAAAAACAGCAGTTTCTGTTGAGTTTTCAGCATCAGCAATTAGTTCGGATGGTTCACTAATTCTTCTTGAAAAGATAGAGCGTGAACATAAGCTGATAAAGAAGTTCGGGAAGCATTTACCAGATTTACGTAATCCTCGATTTATCACCTATAGTCGAGAAGCACAACTCAAGCAGCGTGTATTTATGATGATGTTAGGTTATGAAGATGCCAATGACGTAACTCATTTACAACACGACCCTTTATTTAAAGATGTTCTTCAAGGAGATTTAGCCTCTCAGCCCACCATATCGAGGTTTGAAAATAGCTTTGATAAACATTCTATTTTTGAGTTATGTGATGCTTGGGTAGCTCATTATGTATCAAGTTTATTAGGACGAAAACGTATTGTTATTGATGTTGATGCAACAGATGATCCCACGCATGGCAATCAACAAATGTCAATGTTTAATGGATATTATGGACAGTTTATGTTGAATGAATTATTTTTTCATGATGGTGAAACCGGTCAAGTAATTCTTCCTGTTTCTTCGCCCCGGAAACAGCCACTCTAACAAATGGTATGTTGGGATTTTAAAACGAATAATCATCAAAATACGAGCAGTCTATCCTGAAATGGAAATTGTAATTAGAACGGATGGTGGCTTTAGTTGTGCTCCATTTTATGAATTGGTAGATGACTATGATTTACTATTTGTAACAGGGCAAGCCAGTAATGCTGTACTAAAAAAGAAAGTAGCACGAGCAGAAAAAGCAGTAAGACACCTCTACCTAAATCAAGGTGAAAAGCATCAACATTTTTTAAGCTTTTCTTACAAAGCCAAAAGTTGGCATAAAGAGCAACAGTGCTATTCAAAGGTTGAAAGCACTGGATTGGGAATGAATGTTAGGCACTTTGTTAGCAATATGAAAGAAAAAGAAGCCAGAGAAATCTATTTCGGTTTTTATGTGCTTCGAGGAGAGGCAAGTGAAAATAGAATTAAAGAAGTAAAAAATATGTGCTTCTCTGATAGGCTTTCTAACCATGGATATTGGGCTAACTTCTTTCGCCTTTTCATTAGTAGCCTTGCTTACGAGATGTTTTTGTTAATCAAAAAAAAGATAAAGAAGTGTTCGGTTGAAGCTGCAAAAAAATGGCAAATCAGCTCTATAAGAACTTACCTTCTAAAGGTTGGCGCTACAATAAAGATTACCAAAAAAAGAATCTTTTATCAGCTATCCAAAGCCTTTGTTTACAAGGATTTGTTTCGAGAGATTATCACCCAGTAACGGTTGCCTGTGTAAAATATTGGCAACCTTGGGATAAGTATGCTCAATCATTAAAATCGAGTGGTTTTTAGCTGAAAATATTCAAATACCCTCTCGATTAACTGAAAATTAATCTAAAATAGCTAGCATTTTTTACCATCTTCAGTATTTGAAAATTTGAGAACAAGAATTTCTTGATTTATTCATACAGTGAATAATGCGGGCTAATTCATGAGCCATAGCATGATAAAAATCTTCTTTACCTACTTGTAAATTTCCAGTACTATCTACTTGCCAATTAATGTTTTGGTCTATTTCAATATCAAAACTTCCTAAATAGGCTCCGACTACATTTCCTCCACTTGAGCAAGTAAATGTTTGTAAAGATGTTGACTGTGATGCAGGACCATTAAATAAAGTAATTAGATTGATACCATCGTTAGTGGCAAGTAAATTAGTATCATTACCTAAATGCCAATTAATACCTGATGCACATCTCCAATCTTTCAATGCTTTTTTAATTATTGATTTTGCTCCGGGAAAAGCAATTTCAACACTCGGGTGCATGTGAATTGTATAACCATTAGTAATGTCTTGACCAGATAGTTGTACAGTATTTTTCTTGTAGGGAGCTAATGACTTTGTTTGTAATACTCCATAAGGTATGAGTAATTTTTGTTGTGTTTCTGTCTCAGAATTATAGCGATTACGTACTTTGAACTTGCCGCTTTCTGGGGTCACTTTTAATAGTGTTGGTGGTGCTAGAGGATTTGGAATAGAATCTATAAAAGATGGGAGTTTAATTTTTATTTCATTATTTGTCCATGAAATTTTGTCATAGTCTTGAATACCACCAGCATTTGGTCCACCATTAGGAGGGTAAATTGCCCCGTTAACACCATCATTAGCATTCTTAAACATTACTCTAGCATTATCTGTTTTAGCATCCCCAAAATATTTTCCTGTAATGGTTAAAATATTACCTAGTCCTGATGCAATATTGTTGGTGAAACTTGTAATAATTGGGTCGCACGTATTATCTGTAATGTTTCCAATGTATTGTGTGAAACTATAACTTGCTCCTGCTGTTATAGGGTCATTAGCATTAATAGTGTAAAAAGAAGCAAAATTAGTAGATGCAGTATCTGTAAAAGAAATGTTTGATGGTACACTACAATTTTGAATTTGAATTTTAACGGTTAACATTTTAACTGGAAAAATAGTTAATGCTGTTCTGTTAATGCTTGTAGCTGCAAATTCAACTCCAAATGGTATGCCTAAGGTATTTGTTGTTTGGTCAATAACATATGCTTGAGGGTCAAGATAAGTTGTTGCTGAAAAAACAGGGTTAGCTGTTATTGTTACATTTCCGTTAGCTACTAAGCTATTTCCAAAGGCTGATGGATTGTATTGAATTCGCATTAAGCAATTATCGAAGTAAACTGAATTAGATGTGCCATAAGCCATAATATCAAACTCTAAGTACATTGGTCCAGCACTTGCTCCTGATAGCCTTTCGTTATCAATTTCAAGAAATAAACCTTCTGCTTTTTTGTTTGATTGAATATCTTTTTTTAGTCGTTTTTGGCTTTTGTTTAACCAGTTGTTGGTAGTCAATTTCAATTTTGTCTTTTTCCAAAAACTCGTTTGAACCAACATTTTTTTTTCAAGTGTTGGGTTACAATAATTAGGGGCGTTAATGTTTAACGATTTGAATTGTTTTAGAAACGTATTTAATTCTTCTTTTGTTTTAAAGAAATTATTAAATCCAACAGCATAATATTCTATATTCTTTACCCTACCGTTAGGTAAGATTTTACTATAATAAAAGTTTCCATAAGTAATGCTTCCCTGAATTTTTGTTAAAGCATAAACATTACTAAAAACAGTGTTTTTTTTTGTGGAAAAATCTTCTAGTAAGAAAAAACTTTTATATCCTTTTTGGTAATGTGAAATAGCTAATTCAGAGCTAGAGTGAGTTACTATAGCTTCATTATAAAAAAGCCCCTCTTTATTGCTATAACCACCCTCCGAAGGGTTATAAAGAGCTGCCATATATTTACGTTTGGCTATAATTTCTATTGTTCCTGCTTGAATGCTTCCTTTGTAGGTTTTACAAACTTGTATAGTTGCTTTACTATAAACAATAGCATTAGAGCCATCAAGTTGTTTGTAATAACCCAATCCGTCATTATCAAATTGTACGTTATCAATAGATAAATCTATTGGTTTACCTTCATTGTCCCCGGGATAGTTTTCTACATTTAGTACTTCTCCTTCAATTACATAAGGAGTTGCTTCTATTTTTTGTTTTAATTTTTCAATGTCTTTTTCTTGTGCTGTCACATTTGATAAAAATGTAATGCTTAGCAATATTGTAAATATTTTTTTCATTTAATTTGTTTTTATTGTTTTCAAAATTAGTTATTATTTTGTTGTGTAATTTTAGTTGTTCAAATATTATTGGACTGCCTTTGTTTCTTTTATTTTTCATACTTCACGCTATTACAAGTCTATTGTAGCTAACGCTTAGGCTAAGAAATCGTAGGGGAGTTTGAAGCTCTGCCCTTTCAATTTAGCACTTAGCCAAAGCAAATATTTTTATAATTAGTTTTCTTTTTTCATTATCAAAATTTTGGTTTGGCGGTTTTTAATCGAAGCTCTGAACTTCCAGTTTACCACCCAAACCCCTATGTTTTTTTAGCCATTGTTACCCACCGTTTGGTTTTCTTTTCAATCCTTAGAGCGTTGGAAAAAGGCATACTCTTTGACAAGTTTGGCTCGTGCGGTTGGTTTTTGAGCGACTTGGCAATGTGTCTGACTTTTAGAGTTAGCTACTTTATATCTATTCCAATTACCCAAACAGGAACTGAAATTACTTTGGAAAAATCATTTAAAATTTTCACACTTTTGTCATAAGTTACAATTCCATCACTTAACATTGTTTCTAAATCTCCCGTAGGGACTACATAAACTAAACAGTCAATTGAGTTTTGGACATTTGCTTTTAGAACTTTGAAAAAATCTCTATATGCTAAAGCCCAATTTCCAAATTGTATTTCACCAACAATTAAAGGTGTGTCAGTATCTTGCTTCTTAAATTCAAGATCAATTCCAACACTCTCTTTTTCTTTTAATTCTTTAGCAATATGAGCAAGGTCTTTATTTTTTTTCAAAAACTCATTCCACCTTTTCTCTCCTTCGTGATAATGAAGTTCTCCAAAGCATAAGTTTCTCAATGAATTAATATTTTTGGTGTGATTTAAAATAGCAAAGTCAAAACCACCAATTGTACTCTTTTCTGAACTAAAATAAAAAACACCTTTTTCCTCATTGACTTCAAATTTTACTTCATTTTTTAGTTTGTTTTGAAGCAATTTTCTTAATTCAATATTTAAGATATCTGCTTTTATTCCTTTACTCTCCTTACTTTTGGTTTTTTTTATTCGTGTTTCAATTTGTACTTTAGATGATAGACAATTAATTAGGTCATCACGTAAATCACTATGAGTATTTAAAATTTCATAAGCGTGATGATGATAATGTTCTTTTGAAACAAATAGTTTACCAGAGTTTATTTTACTCCATTTTTTAATTTCTTGATTTGTCATTTTATTCATTTATCTGATTATAAAGTGCTTTTCCAATTTTTTCAATAACTCCAACTACAAGAGCATTTCCCATAAAAAAAGCACGTTTAGTATCTGTAACCCCTTCCAATTTTGTATGATCGTCTGGAAACATATTTAATCGTTCTAATTCAACTGGAGTTAATCGCCTTAAGCCTCTTTCTGAAACAATTACGTGCTTAAATCTTGAAGGTGATTTCCCACCTTCTCCTGTAATTATAGTTCTTGAAGCATTATCTAATGCGTCAGGATAGATCATTCCCCCTTCAGAGTAGTTATATTTAAAACCATCTTTAGAAATTCTTAGAATTGATTTAGAACCTTTTAAATATTCCCACATTTCTTTTTCGGTAGCGATTATTTTCTCACTTCCGTCTTTTTTCAAAATAAATTTTGGTGTTTTTAACTTATTATCTTTAATAAAGAAATCGTCAGTTACTTCTCCATTTTGAAGAAGATCACCTAAAAATATTCTTTTTCCATTATAATTTGGGATTGTTTTAGTTGTATAAATTTTTCCGTTAAAAAGTAATCCTGTGTTTTGAAAAGGCGAAAGTTTCCCTTCTTTATTAAATTTAGTGGTTATTTCTTCTAAACTTCCTTTAATTTCAAATTCTTCAAGCTTATTTATTTTTACGATAGGGAATGCATTCGCAATTGTCCCTTTTTCAAGTAACCAATCCTTTTTTTTTGATTTAGAAATCCTTTTGTAAGCATCTGTTGATTTATGATATCCAATGATAAAAGTCCTTCTTCTTCTTTGAGGCATTCCATATTCACCAGCATTGATAACTCGCCATTCGATAGCATAACCTAAATCATTTAAACTCTTTAGCATTACTGCGAAATCACGACCTCTTTGAGACGCTGGAGATTTTAAAAGTCTATCTACATTTTCTAAAAACAAATATTTTGGTTTGTTTTGTTTGTCTTCTAAAATTTTGTGAATTGACCACCAAAGAACACCTTTTTTTCCTTTTAATCCTTTTGAATTATGCAATGTAGTGGCAACAGAATAATCTTGACAAGGAAAGCCTCCAACTAATAAATCGTGATCTGGAATTTCCTCAATGTTTCTTGTTACAACTTCATTTAAATCTTCATTTGAATGGTTTTCCTTGCCAAATCGGTTTTCATAGACCATTGATGCGTGTTGCACTTTGGTTGATGGTTCCCATTGGTTACTCCAAACAATATCGTAATTATTATGTTTTTCAAGTCCAAGACGAAAACCTCCGACACCTGCAAATAGTTCTGCTACTTTTATTTTGTTATTTGCCATTTTCTTGTGATTTGTAATAATTAATTTTTTCCTTCTGCAACTCTTAAAATTTCAGTTGTTCCTTGTGTATATTTTAAATCTTCTGCAATTTTTTCGGAATACCAATTGATGATTAGTTCTTGTTCTGGAAGGTTGTAGAATTTTGCGAGTCTAATTAGTTGTTCTTTGGTAGGTTTTCTTTCGTTTTTTTCGAATTTACTTATCAAAGATTGGTCAATATCAACTTCTGCCGATACTTTTCTCAGTATCATTTCTCTTTCTTCTCGTGCAGTTTTTAAAATATTCCCTAATGATTTCATTGGACAATTTTGTTTTAGACTAATAATGTCCAAATATAGAATTAATTATTTTATTTGTATGATATTTTTTGGGAAATTTTACTCTTTTGTTTTTTCAGGGTTGGGTTTGTGTATGGTGAAAAATAAATGTGTAAAATGTGTGGTGGGATTTTTTGCAATGGTGGGTAACGGTTCGTATAAGAATAGTAGCGGATTTACACGCTTTTATTTTTCAGTTAAGCAATGACTTTTGTTGAAAGCACTTACTTTGAATTTATCTCTAAAACCGCTATTATTTTTATACATTGTTGTGTTTTCGTACTTTATTTTTCGTTCTGCTGATAGCGTTGGCAAGACATACTCTTTTGCAATTTTGGCTTTTGAGCGTTGGCTTGTAGCGATTGCAAATGTGTATGACTTATGCGTTGGCACTTAATAGTATTTCGTTTTCAAAAGTTAATATTTCAAGATTAGTTGGAACGGACAATTTGATTCCTTGAATTTTCAATCTCTCATTTCTAAGAGTTGAACTAAAACTACTATAATTTGGAATGAAAATATCTGATACATTAGAAATGTTTTCACAAACCCTCAATTTCGGTTCGTCAAAAACAGAATACATTCGATGAATTAAATAGTTTAGCCCCCAATAAGTTCGGAGTGTTCTTTTAAATTTCAAAACAATAAATTTGAGATATGAAATACAAGAAATGGAGTTTAGACCAGAAATTAGAAATCCTAAGCGTTTCGGAAGAGATAGGTATAGTAGAATCATGCCGTAAATACGGAGTTAGTACTGGTACATTTTATAGTTGGAAGAAGAAATTTGACCATCAAGGAGAGGCTGGTCTAAAAGTTACTTATGACACAAAAAGTAAGGAGTTAAAGGAATCCGAGGAAGAGAATCGTATTCTTCGCAAACTACTTAGTGATAGGGAGATTGAACTAGAGGTGCAGCGAGAGCTGTTAAAAAAAAAGTTTGGGACATCCGATCCAAGAAAGATTTAGTAGATCGTACTTATGAAAAAACGAAGTGCAGTAAATCTAAAATTATTAAGATGGTTGGTATGGTAGAGAGTAGTTATTACAGAAAACCTAGTGGTGGTAAAAAAGGAAATAAGCCTTCTACTGAGACCTATCATAAGGTTAATGGATATGTAGATCAAGCAACTGTAATTCGATCAGTTAAAGACATTTTAAGCCATGAGTTTATAGATTGTGGGTACAGGTTAATGGCTGCATATTTAAAAAGAGATGGTTATTTAATTAACCATAAAAAGCTATACAGAATAATGAAAGAAGCCAAAATGTTAAAATTGGAACACCGAATCAACAGGAGTGGTTCTGGACGTAAGTTTGTGAAATTCAGGAAGGTAATTACCACCAGAACCTATGGAGTGTTTAGAAATGGATATAAAGATGGTTTGGATACCTAGTGTTGGAAAAAATGCGTATTTATTATCTATTATTGATGTTCACACCCGTAGAATATTGAAAGATTATTTTTCTTTTACCATCAAACAAACGCATTTAATATCGTTTCTTTCTAGTTTATTTGAAGAATATCAATATCCTGAAAGCGTTGTTATTAGAAGTGATAACGGAAGTCAATTTATAGCTAAAAATGTCCGTGAATACTTAGGTTTTATTGGTGTAAGTCAAGAGTTTACTCATGTAGCTACACCTGAAGAAAATGCACACATAGAAGCATATCATGGAATATTAAAAAAAGAAATATTTCAACGATTTGAGTATGTTACTTTTGGTCAAATTGAACAAATATTAAAAAAATATGTAGTCTTCTATAACAATGAAAGACTTCATGGATTGTTAGGAAGAATTACACCTATGGAAAAATGGAGGGAAGATAAACACTTAATTTTAATGAAAAATAAAGCAGCTTAATTAATATAATCGAAATTTAAAAGATTACTCTTGTTTTATAGGGGTTAAAACAGTCTCAGTTTGATTTTGAGCAAATAATTGACTACTTAAAAATAAGAAAATCAACGAAATTTTTACTATTTTAATATTCATATTTTATTTGTTTTTAGATATAGTAACATTTCTTCATTATCAAGTTTAGTAGTTCCATTTTTTATAAATTTCAATTTCTCTAATAATTTTTGAGAAGAAATATTGTTTTTTGTTGTAATTGCTTTGATACTTTTTAGATTAAATTTCTCAAAAGCAATATTTACTATTTTATTTGCAGATTCAAAAGCGTAACCATTTCTTCCAAATTCTGGTAAAAATGCAAATCCTAAATCTACACCTTCTCTATCATAAAGTCCACAAGTTCCAATTTTACTATTATCAAATTTTCTAATAACAGTAAAAGTTCCAAATCCCTTTTTTTTATATTGAGGAACAATTTTTTCTATTAGATATTGTTTTGCATCATTAAGTGTTTTTATATTTCTATCGCCAATATATTCTATCCATTTTGGACTATTTAGTGTCTGGTCGGAAATTGAGTATTACAAAAATGTTCAGTAAAAAGAAGGTGATTTTATTTAGATTTTTCCACCTATTTTTTAATGCCTTCAACCTAATGTGTTTTTATGAGTGAAAGAAGCATTTTTATGTCCAAATACAGACCAACAAGATATAGCTATCCCTTGTTGATAGTTGTTCTATTCAAATCTAGGCTGCTCTTCTTACCCTTTGTGTTGAGCTAATATATTCACCTAACTTATGGAGGTTGTAAGCGAGAACGCTAAGTGCTGCGTAGCGTTTAAAGTTTTTTATTCCTTTATCTGGACATCTTCCCAAGCCATTGTGTTCTAACTGATTTATATTTGACTCAACCGCACTATGAGAATTCCGAAGTTTTATAAACCCTGGTTGATGTTCTTGCTGGGTTTCTTCCTTATTACGCTTGCCTTTTTTTGGCATAATTGTCTTTGGAATTATACCTTGAACAAATTCCTTATTTTGTTTGCTGTAAAAACCTTTGTCTAAACTCAAGGACTCTATTTTACCAGGGAATCTACTCACTAAATTACTTGCAAGACTTTGGGTTACCTGTGCATCAGCTTGTTTTTCTAATACTTGGTGGTATATTATAAAATTAAATTGGTCTGTTGCAATCAGTATATTATGTCCTATTTCCACAGGGGTAAATTTTTTGCCTTTTGTCAGCCATTCCGAATGTGTTTCGAATATTGAAAACAGTTTTTCGTCAGAGGGAATTACTTCCTGATTAATTATTCTTCTTTGGACTAAATCAATATGTTTTAGTAACATTTTATGAAAATAAACCAATTCAAAGTGCTTGGCCACAGCACTAATATCAGTCAATTTTAGGCTCTGCTTTAGAGTTTTATTCACTTTACCCTCAAGCTTTTTACACAATTCAAGATATTTGGAAACCACTTGACAGAGTCTAGCTTCTTTGTTTTTACCTCCAGAACTACTTGCTTTAGAACTGGATCTAAAAACCCTTTTAATTTCTCGTTTCCATGATTTTGATTTTCGCCAACCAACAATACTACCTTTTTCACTTAGACACTGGGAAATATCAATACATTTTCTTGCTGAATCCCACAAAAGATTCATGTCTGTAGGGAAATGAACATTAGCTCCAACTGGAAATGAATCTGCTTTTATTTGGAGTAATTCTTCCTCTTTTTTTTTAATATTTTATGCCCATAACCTATCACTAGACCATTAATGTCACTTATAGTTTCTTCATCTAGCAATGCTAAATTATCTTTAATTGTGGTCAGCCCGTATTCTTTGCTATTCAAATTTGATTCGGTTTCAATGCCCATTACTGTTCGCATTGTTAAGTCTGTATTGGCTAAATAATGGTAAGCGTTCGGGGAAGTACAGTTATAATTTTCTCCAATTTTGAGGGAGGAGTTCTTCTAACTTGTTCGCTTTGTGTTCATTAATTCTGTTTAAAACATCTATTAGCCACTTAGTGGGATTTACATTGTTGGCTTTGCAGGTAGCGAAGAATGAATAAAACATGGCATAACTTTGTGCTGCTTGATGAGAACCTGCAAACAAATAATTTTTTCTTCCGATAGCAAGCGGTCTGATTGCATTTTCGGTTAAATTATTGTCTATTTGGAAACGACCATCGTCAATATAGCGTTTCATATTATTAAAAATGGTTAGTGCATAATTAAAGGCTATACCTATCGAGCTTTTTGGTAACACCTTATCTCTTTGCTCTAACATATACTTTTCCATCTCTTCCAATATAGGTTTTGCTAATTTTTGACGCATAGCCTTTATTTGCTCAACACTGGCTTGCTGATTTCTTAAATCAGTTTCTATCTTATAAAGTGCCTGTATTTTAAATAAAATATACTCTGCTCTAGTCACATCATTATCTAAAGCCTTTTCAAAGTATCTTCTGATATGTGCCATGCAGGCCAACAAAACAAAAGGCATCGTTTTAGCTAATGCACCATAAACTTTGTAGCCATCTGTTTGTAATGTTCCCGAAAAATCTTGCAACAACCCTCTTGGAGGATCTTGCCCTCTGCCTTTATCGTATTGAAATAATATTATTTTTTTAACCGTATTGTGAAGCACCCACATATAGCCTTGGTGGTTCGCTCCTTTTTTATCTTTATCCTGTACCTTTATGGGGGATTCATCCATCTGTAGATAATCAGCACCTCCTACTGCTGCTTGCTTTAGCTTATCATAAAGCGGATGGAGTAAAATCGATGCATTTAAACACCAACCACTAATGGTTGACCTTTTAATGTCAACATCCTCTCTTTTGAACATTTGTATTAGTCGATAAAGAGGTAAGTGATCAATAAATTTCGAAACAATGATGTATGCCAATAAACTTGCTCCTGCATTAGATTTTGGAAGCGGAAAACTTGGTAAGTCAGCTATCACTAGACCCTCATTGTTTGGCTTGCTGTATTTAGGTCTAATTATTCTTCTTACATATATTTTTGATGGAGTAATTTCCATCACTTCGGTTATTTCTTCGCCTATCTTTTTGGATCCTGGTTCAATATTCTCTGGCTCTATTATTTCTTCTTTACGAGGTAAGTGTGCCGGTATCTTTGTTCGGATAGGTTGTTGCTTATCCTTCTGTGGAACTTCTCTTTTATAGGTGATTTCTTGTTGGGCTAATTCAGGCTCTTCTAATGATTGTTCAGATTCAAAAAGAGCTAATTGTTCTGGTGATATTTCGGGAACAAAACGCTCGCTTTTAGAACCAAAAATCATCCGCTTTAATTCAGTCAATTGACGTTGAACTTCTGCCAATTGATTTTGACTCTCGGTCAATTGAAAAAGAAGCTTATCATACTCCTTTTGAGTGATTTCAATAACTGACTCTTTTGGTATCTTTCTTTGATTTTGCACTACTCAAAAGTAATACAAAATAAGGCTTTAAGCCCAGTAACAACAGTAGAATTATCAATTATTTATGTTAATAAATAACGCTCTTTTTTCTTGCTATTTACAATGCTTATTCCATCTATTAACATAATCATTTCAGTATAACTTAATTTTGCTAACCCTCCTGTTATGTCGTATTGGGGCAACTCAAAAACCCCTTTCTCCAAACGCTTGTAATACAACATAAATCCTCCTGAAACTCCAATGCAAAAGCTTTACTTTATCGCGCCTCTTATTTATAAAAACATACACCTGATCTTCTGCTTTGTTGAGCTGTAGAGATTCATAAACTAAACCACTTAAACCATTAAACCCTTTGCGCATATCTACTGCGTCTAAATAATAATAAAATTTGTGCTGACTCCCTAATGTAAACATAGCTCTAGTTTTTTTTACAAAGCTAGAGAACCATAAAACACTTCACAATATGTACTTTACTGAACGCTTACAAATAATGAATACGATCATAATTTGAATTTAAGCCTTGCCGCATCACACCTAACACCAAAATCTCCCACAAGCCCATTCCTTTTCTGCCTGACTTTATCAATAAATCTTGCTTGGAATTGATCCGAGATGATAATAATGAAAATACAGATTCATTCAACTCACTATTCATGAAAATTGCTTGAAGCCCTTTTAATAATTTTGGTGCCTCATCTCTGCAATTATTCGGAAATTTAGCTGATGAAATTGGTAGAGTGAATAAATCTGGACTTTTCTCGAATTTTGTTCTCATAGCGTTTGAATATGCATCTAATATACAACATCAATCCCAATAAAATTGCAAAATAACTCCTTATTTACTAACAGATTGTAACTATTCAGCCAGAATTTTCTAAAGAGTAAAAAATCACTGTAGTTATCAACAATGGTTTGTAACTACGGAGTAAGTTATGGAGTTCACTTGTTATAAATAAGGGAGAGGTTTCTAAATTTGATTTATAAGATTAAAGGTTTGTCAGATAGAGAACAATTCATAGCATTACTACAAGAGTTCAGGGAATTCAAAGAAGAGACCACTAAAATAATTTTCGCTTTACGAAAAGAAGTAAAAGATTTAAAGGAAAAACTAAGTAAATACGAGAACCCAAAGGATAGCAAAAACAGTAGTATTCCTCCCTCACAAGATCCAAATAGGGAGACAAAAAGTTTGCGGAAGAAATCGGATAAAAAAGTAGGTGGACAAAAAGGACACAAGGGCAGTAAACTGAATAAAGTTTCTACTCCAGACAACATTGTTTTTCATGATGTAACTCATTGTAGTTGTTGTGAAACTATTTTGCCAAAAGAGGGAGAAATTAAATCACGTCAACTATTTGACATTCCTGAAATAAAGATTGCAGTTACCGAACATCGTATAATACTTAAAAGATGTACCAACTGCGGAGCACAAAATAAATCAGTATTTCCAAAAGGATTAGTTCAAGAGGCACAGTATGGTAATAATATAAAAGCTTTTGGAGTTTATTTACAGAACTATCAAATGATACCTTATGGTAGATGTGTAGAATTAATTTACGATTTAACAGGGCATAAATTATCAGCAGGGAGCTTGGCAAATTTTCAAATAAAAATGCATAGCCACTTAGCAGAATTTGAAAAACATGTAAAACAACACTTACTACAAAGCCCTGTTTTACATGCTGACGAAACAGGATTCCGTTTA
>CAXEFP010001212.1:0-16304 GCA_963995525.1 Escarpia spicata
GCATCAGTTTATATTTCAATAAGCAATTCCAAAGCATACCATTCCAATTCCATTGATATATAATTAAACAATTCAAGTAACAATAAACAAATGTCCTCAATTTTAAGTATGTTATATGTTGTTTGCATGCATACTCTTGTGCAGTGAGATTGTATTTTCGAAACTGTATTCCTAACATTGTTTTGCTATCGAGTACAGGAAGGGATTTTCAGCCATTTCAGTTTATTTCCTAATGCAATGCTGGATTTCTAAAGTGTGCAGCTTTGTCAAGCAACTGATACATTATTTTGTAACATCAAATGTTAACACTATTGATATCACAAGCCTTACCTTGTATTTGTGTTGTGTTCAATGGTGGCCAAGTGGAGTCTGGCTATGATGCCTTGACGGCTGAACTTGGGTGCATACTTGAGGAAGTAAGCTTTCCAGTTCACCAGTGTGAACACACTTCATAACGCTCTCTATATCATACAGTAGGCAACAGTCCAGTATAGCTTTCTGGACAGTGAAGGCTTCTGTACCTTCAGTGTTGTTTTCACTTCTTGTTGTGTATACGTTGCATGACTGCACTTCCGGTACAACTCTGCGCCTGCTGTCCATGAATGGAATTCCTGATGTGATGGAGGAGCGAGATCCACATCTCCTTCATCAAGCGGGGATCACCATCACAAGCTGATGCGCAATACCACAGGTGGTTGGCAATTGCGCCTATCAAAGGGACAACTTCAACTTTCTTGGCAGGCAACAACCTTTATTTCTTTCTCTTTCTAAAGCTGGGATGTCTGTCAGTGGCAAGTGTGGTGATCTTCACCCCATGGTCAGTCAGGTTGTCCAAGCAGCGTTTCAAGCCCTCCACTTCCATCCAGTAACTGTTCTTGACCTCTGTGACCCGAACAGTTTCTTGAGCAATGATGAGTTGGCTGTCAGTGTCCATGATGAAGTAAATGCCAAATGTAGCGTTGTGTCCTGGATTGTCATATCTTGCATCGTCTGATGCGACCACGCTCTGTCCGGCCAGAGCTGACATGATGGCCTCTGAATGGCATGTCCTCTATCTCTGGCTGTATGTTGTAGCACTGGCGGGGTGACAAGGCACATAGGTTCATTAGGTTGACCAAATTGTACACAGTGAATGAATGTCCAGTCAGGAAGAGGACGCTTGGTATCAACAAGTTACTCTCATAAATGTTACCAATCTTGGGTTGCGAGTGCCACATGAACGAGTGGCCATCAACACATTATGTGGTCACAACCACTGCAAATCCAGTCACTGTGATGCTAGGCTTTGATATAAGTGGTTTATTGCAGTTTGGTGTTTTAGCAGGTGCAGAAAAGTGAAATTATGTTTTTCTCACAGATGACAAACTTTTTCTCTTTCCCATTAGTGTAAGAACCGCTTGAGTCATCATCAGTGATAACGCTGTCACATGCTACAACATATTCTGCATCACTCGCTTCAATGTTTCTCTTCTCGCTGTTGCAGACAGAATCGTCTGAAGATGGCGATAGTGAGACTGGGACATCCGAAGGGCGTCTATATTGACAGAACTGCCATGGTCAGGGTCAGTCGGAGAAGGCGTGCTAGACTGCGATGGCAACTTTGCATACCCACGGTCATGGTGAATGTTCAATGGAACAACAGTATTGTCAGTATTAACTACTGCATCGACAAAGTGTCGCACTGGCGACACGACCACTGGCTTCCTTTGTGTTTTGACACTACAGTTCGATGGCGTGACAGCACTACAAGTGACATTTGTATTATCACGAGGGACGATGTCATCTCGCGTGCTAAATCCTTTGCTGGATCCTTCGAAGCTTGCGCTCGGTATTAGGCCCTATGGTTGTTTGGATACTTCCGTTATATATTATGAACAAAATGATACAATCTTGCAAATATTAATTAAAATTGGAGCACAAGTGCGATTTACAAGTGACTTTTTCAACGTTTTTTTTAGTGGATATATGTGTGTTATCTTTAAATTTTATGATTAAAATGCACGTGCACTCAAATGTGTTTAACATTTGAACTTTATAAATACAAAATACATATTTATTAATCTTTGTGGCTTTTTCCTGTGATGTTATTTCCTTGTTAGGCTTACATTCAAAAGTCAATAAATTATATACAATGTCCTTGTTATTAAAAGCATACATTGGTGTTTGCAGTCATGCAATTTATATCAGGGAAAAAAGTTGGTATAATAGTATGCTTGCTAAATTGTCGCCTCAAAACTGGAGCATCAATTCAGGGTCCATTGTTACAAGCCAATATTTGAGACACATAAATTATTATTAGGCCTACATGGTGATTGACTTTAGTTGACTGATGTGAACCTATTTACTATGCCAATAACTAATGATATCAGATATGACTACAGTGTTTTGTTGTATGCTATTGACTGTATAACAAGTATTTTTAAGGATTTAAATACTTGTAATGTCACTTAATTAAATGCGGTTACATTTTATAGTATTTGAGCAGTCCAACTTCAATAATATTTGTCTTTAACTATTTCTTTTAAATTAATACATTCCAATGACAATGCCTACAATACATTTTTGACAGGGCTTGGTCCGGACTGTGACTAATGTTGATTAATAGATGACGACACTATTTCGCAAAACGTTATACTGGCTACGGTAGCTGACATTTATTTTTGTAATTATTTTGAAGGTTATTCCCCCCACCAGCAACTAAGTCGATAACATAGACTCGTAGATGTAGACGTTGCGGTATTCAGACGTAGCAACACGCCGGCACGACTTGCCGTAAACTAAATCGGCGGATTACAAGCACTCATTATTCCCAATTATATCATAGTATTCACACGTATTTGTACTTTATCACATTCACATTTCTTATTACATTTAAATTTTGAATACATCATATTTGTATATATGCAGACTTTGAACTAGAACTGCGGGACTATATAGTGGTCGTAATGATACCTGACGGAACTCGTGAGTGCCGAGTCACCTTGGCAACAACAAGCTGGTTTCGGCTTGTTATATCCTACGCGCCGCTTCACCCTCCAAATAAGGCAATAATGTCGAGCTTCCAGGTCGATTTCGTTTAATTTTACTTCATCGGTGCATAGTTATATGTAAACAAATCGACTGAAGATGGACCTGTGACTTTAACCAAGAATTATGTTTCGACGTTCAATGTCTTTTTATGCTCGTCACTTTCGTATTTAGGCTTGCAATCGGCGTTTGAAAGTGACCACCGCAGACTTTTGCCAATCTTGCCGCCGGCGAACACGCCAAATTCATCATCTATAACTTTTTTTCTATTGGAATCCTTCTGTGGAAGTATGTGAAAAGTTGCTTACTAACACTTATAGTATATCTAGTAGCCACGCAGTGCATTAAATTGTTCTGTTTGTATGTGTTTGTATGCGTTCCGTCGGTTTTTCTGAGAGCTACGCTGCGTCGCCTATCGAATTGCTGTATACAGCTTTGGGAGACATCTCGCCAATCAAACCGGATGTACAACCACACGCTCCTGGAGCATGATGGCGGCGTCCTGTGCCGATAGTAGCTACGTTTGAAAAATTATTTAAAATATACCTTGACGCTGTACTTGTCAAATCATGGTGACATGTAGTCTAAATGGTATGTTTGCGCTGTGGTTGTTCAATCGTTTCATTTCCCCTTTAAGTCCTTTTCTTTTACAGTAGTACTTTGTACAAAACCTCCCATTGCATATTGTACATCCAAAACCTCACATTGCATATTGTACATCTTCGTTCCCATGTCCTGTGTGGAGGCATTTACATTTCCCAAAATTGAACATCATTTGCCATTTTTCAGACCATTTGATCAACATTTCAAGATCATCTTGTAAATGCTGTCTATCTCCACGTTTAATCCTTCTAAACAATGTTGTATCATTCGCAAATTTCAACACCTTGCTTGTCATATGGTCGTCCAAATCGTTCATATATTAAGAATAATATAGGTCCCAGTATTGATCTCTGTGGTACCCCACTCAAAACTGATTTCCGGTTTGAAGCCTCCCCATCAATTACTACCCGTTGTCTTCTGCCAATTAGCCATTTTTCTAGCCAGTTAATTAATCCATTTCCTATACCATGTACCTTTAGTTTAAGCAGTAACCTTAGATGTGGCACTTTGTCGACAGCTTTCTGAAAATCTAAGTAGATGATATCTACTGATGAAGCCTCGTCTACCCACTTAGTGATATCTTCAACAACAAAACATAGCGTATTTGTTAAGCACGACCTCGCTTTTAGAAACCCATGTTGAGATGAGTTTAACATTTATTTTAACAAGAAAATCCACCATAATAATCTTTAATTAGTCTTTCTAATAATTTGCAAATCACTGACGTTAAATTCACTGGTCTACAATTATCTGACTTGTCTCTGGCACCTATTTTAAATAACGTATATAAGTATAATGTTTGCTTCTTTCCATTCTAAAGGAACCACTCC
This sequence comes from Escarpia spicata, assembly GCA_963995525.1. Classification (NCBI taxonomy): domain Eukaryota; kingdom Metazoa; phylum Annelida; class Polychaeta; order Sabellida; family Siboglinidae; genus Escarpia; species Escarpia spicata. The sequence continues at coordinate 4,461 of CAXEFP010001212.1, forward strand.
CTCTTCTAATGACACGTTTAAACTTGCAAGTGGTATGCTAATTTGTTGAACAATTTTCAATAGTAGTTTGAGCAGAATCCCATCCACTCCAGTTGATTTATTATCCTTCATAGCCTAATTTTCATTTCCGGGGTTACATTTGTTGTTGGGTTTGCTTATCCATTTCCGGACGTTGTAGCCTTGAATGATTGTCTATAGACAGCACTTTCGTTTGCCAGTCTCCTCACTCGCCAGACGTTTGCTCCCACCCATTCCTCTATGTCCTTCTCCCATTGTCTCCTAGGTCTTCCTCTGCTTCTGCTGCCTTCCACATTTCCTTCCATTATTAGTCTCTGTAGAGATTGATGCCGTCTCACATGGTCGAAATAACTTAGTTTCTGTTTCTCTACAAAGTTCAATAAAGTCCACGAAATTCGTAATATCTTTCTATAACACTTGTTTTCAAATGAATTTATACGTTTAGTAATGTTCTTATTAAGAGTCCAGGTTTCGCATCCATACGTAACAGTTGGAAATATGCAGACTCGGATAATTCGTAGTTTCATATCTTTGTTCGTTGCTTTCCACAGCTTCTTCATTTCTGTCAACTTTTTACTCGCCATTGCCAACCTCCGCTTGATCTCTTTCGTCACATCTCCATCCGCTTCTATCAGTGACCCCAGATATTCAAAACTTTCCACTCGTTCTATTTCCTCGCCATCTACTGTAACTTCTGATGGTTCTCGACAACCTTTCACATCCATAATCTTACTCTTCTTTACGTTTAGTTTCAATCCTTTCATCTCGCTGTGCTCTTTAACAGTAGTTATCTGTTTATATAATCCTTCTTTTGTATCGGATATTAACGCTGTGTCATCGGTATATCACAATTCATATATCTCCTGTCCATTCACTTTCAGTCCATTAAAATACTTGCTTCTCGTGTCACTCTCTCATGATATTCTCTGTGTATATACTGAATAGGTGGGGGGACAAAATGCACCCCTGTCTCACTCTCTTGCCGACTGGGAACCAATCTGTGGTACCACACTCTAATCTCACTGCAGACTGTTGTCAACATATAGTTTTTGTATAAGTGATGTAATTTTCTGGTCAAATCCCATGTGTATCAAGGTTTTCTAGAGTTGTTGATGACTAACACTATCAAAAGCTTTTGAATAATCTGTGAAACAGGTCCTAAGGTCATAGTTGAATTATCTGCATTTTTGAATTAACATCTTCAGTTTGGAAATGTGATCTCTTGTTCCTCTTCCAGTCCGGAAACCAGCTTGTGTTCTGTTGACTTCACATTCTAATTTTGTTGAGATTCTCTTCATTATGATTTTTAGCATAATTTTGCTCGCGTGGCTGATGAGGGATATAGTGCCTGTGGTTTGAGCATTCTTGTATGTCACCTATTTTTGGTATTGGTAAAAGGATGGCTCGTTTCCAGTCCATGGGCCATGTTCCACTTTTCCATATTTTCTTGCATAATGTGTGACAAATATCCAGGCCTGCTTCGCCACTTGCTCTTAATAGCTCTGCACTGATGTTATCAGTGCCAGGTGATTTTCCGTCTTTTAGACTTCTTATTGCCCACTCCACCTCTGAATGCAAAGGATCATGTTCATCTTCTGGTTCTGTCCACTCCCTTCCTTCAGCCACGTCTACCTCTTCTGTGTCTTCTTTCTTAAACATATTTTCATAATATTGCTTCCATCTTTCAAGTGTGTCATTGCTTTCTGTCAGAGTCATTCCCGTTTCATCTTTAATAACGCCATGTCTAGGTTTGAACGACTGTGTCATAGACTTGATTTCCTCGAACATACTGCGACTACCGTTCCTTCTCATACATAGTTCTATCTTTTCGCATTTCTTCTCTAGATATTTCTTCTTGTCTTCCTTACACATTCGTTTAATCATCTTGCACTTCTCTCTGTATTTCTCATGATAATTCTCACTCCTTTCTTTATTCTTCTTTAACTCTTTCCTTTCTTCAATCATCTGCAGTGTGTCTTTGCTTATCCACGGTTGTTTTACCTCCTCTTTTTAGTGAAGTGTTTGTCAGCTGATTCCATAATGATGTTCCTAATTTCTACTGCCAACTCCTCTGGTTCCTTCTCGTCAGCCACTGTCTGTAATACTTCGAAACGGTTCATAACCTCTACTCGGTATCCTTCTGTGATATCACTGACGTCATACCTCACTATATATTTCCCTCTCTTCATCTTTCTTAATTGTATCGCAATCGTGGCGCTTAGCAATTCATGGTCAGAGCCACAATCGCCTCCCGATAATGTATTTGCATTAAACACAGACGTCCTCCATCGTTTTGGTATCACTATAAAGTCGATTTGATTTCTGTTCCGACCATCTGGTGTTGTCCAAGTGTACAATCTTCTTTGATGTTGTTTGAAGAACGTATTAGTGATCATCAGTTCATGATGGATGTGATGGGTGGACGGATGGAATATGAGGGGTGGGAGTGACGAATGAACGATTGATGGGTGGATGGATGCAATATGAGGGGAACGATCGAAAAAGGGAAGGTTCAAAAAGGCAAGATTCGAAAAAGGCAAGAACTGGAGATGATCGAAGCTGGATAGATTTTCTTTCAGGAGTAACAAATCAATCTACATGCATATTGATTGCACACAAGTGCCTGATAAGTAATAGTAATATATACGGTATCGGACAGGAAGCCAAAGCAGAGACCTAAGAAGGCACATTGAATAAAAAAAATCGCGGATATCGAGTCATAACTGGTGCTTAACAATTTCGTACTCTTTGTAATGATCTGATATCCGTAAAAGCAACATTATGATCAAGATAATTATAAGTCAAATCTGCTAGTAACAAGAGCAGTTGCAATAGTTTTTGCTACTATGAAGATGGTGCTCTACATGTTTTTTTAACGAAAACAACGTATTTTTCACAATACGTGATACGTTTTTAGAAATTACATATCAACCAACTATACAGGAATTTAAAATAAAATATTCCATTTTATGAAATTTATATATTTTGACCACTGGAGGAATTAAAAAAAAAAACATACGTCCACAATATCCCACCCTCCCCGATATATGTCATTACTGAGTGGTCTGGTTGTACATTTTACCAAACTTGCATACAAATGGCTGAAGGAAATCATAACTTCCCTAATGTTGAGACGTAACTATGTTACACAGTTTTAATCTTTGCATGTTTGCTATCTTCCCAATATCCTTCTCGTCTCTTCTCCCACGTAACACGTTTCTAAACGGCGAGGTTTGCAGCAGATGTATGACGAGACCCAGCTAATGTCAAGGTGACCTCGACAAAGACGCTGTGTTGCCTTCTTTATTGTATTGCTCTGTGCAATGGTTTTATTTATAAAAACAACTTATTTTCACCAAAAAAACACTCTATAACCTGTTTACAACACCGTTTATATATAGAGATTTAAGTATGTTTGTAGTTCGGGTGAAAATCGTGAGAATATGCAGTTCCTGCTGGTCTAACTTGGAAGTGTCCTACATTTTGTATTTAAGTTTCTGTCTCTCACTTTCTAACCTCCCTCTCTTTTTCTCTATTTCCCAATATCCAATTTCCTTCCACTTTGTCTGTGTCTCTCCCTCCCTTTGGTTTAATTCCGCCAGATTCATCAGCAGTTCAGCACAATTCCCGTGTCGCGCTGCATCGCTGCACTGTCTCGGATTTTGACATAGGAAGATGGGGGAGAGGGTGGTGTTGGAGATTTTTATTCGGAACTGCAGCGGTGTGCTGTCTCAAAGACGGTTCGGGGATGCTGTTGGAGATTTTTCGCCTGACATCCAGCGGTTCAGCACGGTCTCTGGAAGAGTTGGTAGGAATAGTTTACTACCTTCGATCCACGCGTGCACCGCAACAAAACAGGTCTCCTAAAAGCGTTTGTTGTAAAATTAGGCCAAATTAGATATTTCGTTCAAGTCAGAATGCCGTAAATAATGGAAAGTGTGAAACCGGTTGGCAAGCTGCGCCACACTGGAGACGGTATTATGTATTCGTTCTGAGCCTTTCAATGTCAAGATGACCGCAGCAATGGAGCCAACATGCCATGTTTTTCACTGTAGTTAATTAAAATGTATTTATCATTCAAAACATATGTTAGTGGTCAGGTAATTAATCCATTAACAAAAACAAAATATAACTTACTGTAAAAACAAATGTTTAGATTTTAAACACCAAACTGTACACCCTGTAGACACAACTTTTAAAGACGTAGTTTGTAAACGTGTTTATGCGTTTAATTTTCAACAACGGCTGTTTAGGTTTGTAAACACCTGGGTGTTGACGTTTAAACACTTTGAAGCTTGGGCATGTTTAGATGTTTAAACGTTGTATCTACAGCCTGTATAGCTGATTCAGGTGTTTATTTATCTACGCCAGGCATTTAGTACTGTAAAGGTCTAGGTGTTAAAAAATCACCTACATGGTGCTTAGTTTATGGCGTTTAGTTGAAATAGGCGTATAGCAGATTCCTGTATGTTTGCATGGAACCTCTGCATGCATAGTTCCTTAAAACTGCATGGAGTAGAACAAGTGTGTTAATATCAACATTTATTACTGTATAAGACTACATTGAATGAATAAGTTCATCAAAACAAACATTGCAATAACAAACTGCTGAAATAGAATACATTTAGTTTGACTTAAATATTTAACAATGTCAATATGGACACTTCAATATCAGTCGACATGTACGATTACAGACGTAAATACGAATCAAATGTAGTGTGTTGTATTTGTCAAGATCCACGAACTTAAACAGTCAGAAAAATTAGTAAGGAGTATTACAATGTCGCTGCATAGCGTTGTCTTTGTTATGCACGTCTGGTGTCGTTTGGCTTGCGCAGTGAATATGCACGCACACACAAATGGAGTAAGTGGTATTTGAACAGAATGCACCATTTACATCAGTCGTTCGAGTTTGTCCAAAAATTGGATGACGTTTCGGGATTTTGGCTAAACGAATGGCTCACTGAGCACACACTGCTGAAGCTACCCAAGCACCTGTGAGTAGGCCCTTGGGTAGCTGATCCACGCAGTGTAGTACACTGAGAGTAACACGTACAAGGTCTGCCTGAAAGACATATAGGTGTAAATGAGCTTGATGTTCCCATCAGCTGTGATGAACTGATCCACCGTTTTGTCTCCAGTAGTACACACCGCGAGCCGGGGAGAGCCTGTCCATTCGGCATTTCTGTTGGCATCGTGTTGTTTCTGTAATGGTTATGGAAGGCAAACTATTGTATAAACATTTACTAAATAGTCAAAAAATGACTAGACCGGAACAGCTACTACCATTATAAAACATTGTTATATTAATCCAGCTCTGAACACTCTTCGGAGATGTTCTGTGATATTCAGTAGTTATTTTGCAGAGAACGATTCAGTTGGACAGTGAAGAAGAGCACAAGAAGGTCATGAAAGTGCCATCGAGTATATTGATCATATTGTTTTTTCTTTATACCCACAGTTTTGTCTTTCTACCCACGCTATTTGTTAAGCAACCATCATTCAATTGAAGATGAAGAAATGCACACATGCATTAATATAATACTATATAAATGACGCAGTGATTATACTTGTCAGAATGGATTTGTTTTTTTTCTGGGGTGATGAGTTATTAATAATAACCAATTGCATGCCGACTCACTTCTTTGTGTACCACGATCATCGTGCTCTTTCCTCTTTTCTGTATTTAAATCGTGTCTGTGCTTCCAGCTGCTGGAATGCCCTGATGTCTCCAAGCACAAGCTGTAATCATACATTAGTTCTATTAATATGTCTGTATGGACGTTTCTGCAATATATCATGTTTATGTATGTTCTCTTTTTGCATCACAACACTACGCAAACATTTCTCCGATTCCCATAAGTTTACACGTCACAGCCCGTAAAACAATATGTGGTAACCCGGAACAAAAATAAAGCCAACGTTTCTACAATCAAATACCAGATAAAAATGTAATTATTAAGTATACGACCGTTGTCCATAATATCTTAGCTTGGAATCTGGTATATAAAATAAATGACGTTTGAATGAAAATACAGAAAAAAAAAGATAAATAATAATCAATAGATGGTACAATAATGGAAAATGATAATCCCCTCAAATGAACATGGTAACATCATAACTTTCATAAAGAGTATATAATATGTTTCCTGTGATCTCTGATATGGCTATGTCCGTCAGTTGGTCGAGTCTAGGCATGCCTTCAATTGGCGTGCACCATACCCTTTTATGAAATTAATTTCGGTACAGATCTGTTTTATATGACAAATCACAAGTTGCTTTGAACAATGAGCAATCCAACAGTACAATAATTGTTTTAAATTGGTTAAGACGTTTGTTATAAGTCACTGTTATAACAAACTATTTTAATTTTTAACACCTCAAAGTTTCCAGTATAAGGTGTCCGAGAATTTATGCATAACACAGGTGTAACTATTAATATTGTTAATAGTAGTCTGCCTCATGAACGCACACACGCACGCACCAACACACGCACGCACACACATACTAGACTGAAATGATGCTATACAAATGTCTAAAGTCACACATATAATCAACAGAGTAGAAAGGGATAACAATTGTACAGGAGTTTTACTTAGATATATGTCAAAATCTACTTACGAAGATTGGTTCCTGGAAACATATCCAATACAGCCTTAACGCTTCCACCCCCCCCCCCCCCCCCCCCCCCCTCCCCTTCATGGCTTCTATTTTCTGCTGCCGCTTCACGTCGGTTTCTTTCGTAAGCAAGACTGGTAGCAGTTGTTTACTTTTGGAAGTTCTTGCCGTGGGCTTCCGAAATTTCTTCAGCAGCTCCTTCGTCTTGGGGAAGAGCCAGAAGGAACCGGGAGTACTATTCAAGCTGATGAAGGCAATTTGCTCGACTGTGTGGAGAAGGGAAAGAAGTTCGGTGGATGGCTAAAAAACAAAACGAGAATAGCAACTTGGAATGTCCGCAGCATGGCGGCTGGAAAAGTGAACAATGTTATAGAAGAAGCGAAACAAAACAATAAGTGTCCTAGGAATAGCAGAACACAGATTTGCGGGACAAGGTCATTTTACACCACACGCAGGAGGAAAATTCATATACTCCGGACAAGCAAAGGCAGGACAAGGAGGCGTAGCAATATATCTCAGTAAACAAATAGCAAATACAGTACTTGGATACAAACCTGTAAATGACAGAATTCCGAGCATAAGGTTACAAGGAAAAGTGAAGAATATAAAAATAATACAAGTCTATCCGCCGACATCAACAGCAGAAGAGGAAGAAATAGAAACTTGTTATACTAATTTGCAAGGTGAAATAGACGAATCCAAGAAATCGGACATTACCATTGTCATGGGTGATTTTAAAGCCAAAATTGGACAAAGACAAGACGAGATAGAACGAGGAACAATCGGGAAATTTGGATTAGGAGAGAGAAACGAAAGGGGAGAACGACTTGTTGAGTTCGCCATCGCTAATAACCTCACAATCGCAAATACCAATTTCTCAAATCACCCTAGAAGAATCTACACGTGGACATCGCCCGATGGAAAGACTAGAAATAAGAGGTGAAAGAACACTACCAGGAGCAGACTGTGGATCTGATCATGAACTACTGATGGCAGAGATGAAACTTAAGTTGAAAGTGAAAAAAGGAGTGACAACAACACAGAGATATGATGTAGAAAATCTGATAGAAGAATACACTGTATCTGTGAAGAATCGATTGTCAACTTTACTGACAATGACATAAGAGAAAGAACCAGAAGAAATTGCAAATGATATCAAGACAATTTTCCGAGAAGAAGCGGAAAAACACCGAAAGAGAGAGTGGAAACACAAACCCTGGAGGAGTATAGAGACCTTAAAGAAAATAGCAGAAAGGAGGAAAGAGCTTAAGAAACGCAAAAACTAGGAATCGATCAGATTAGGGTATAATGAGATGAACAAATTAATTTTTTTTAAACTCTGCAAATGGGACAAACAAAAGTATATAGAAGCCAAGTGTAAGCAAATAGAAGACTGTATGGCAGAAAGCCGAAACCAAGAAATGTTTAAAGAAATAAAGAACATGACAGGTAAATTCCAGCCCAGACTCGGTGTCATCAAAGATAAAAATGGGAAGACTCTGACTGATGCAGAAGACATAGCCAAAAGATGAAAAAAATATTGTGAAAATATGTACGCACGAGATGGAGACAACAACGACCCCCTGATAGGGGAAACGAAGACCAAGACGAGGACGATCTCGAACCATTAAGAGATGAGGTGAAATGGGCCATTAATAATCTAAAAGATGGGAAAAGCCCTGGGTGCGACAACATACAGGCAGAAATGATAAAAGCAGCGAAAGAAGAAGGAAAAGACATATACCATGCACTGTGTAAGAAAATATGGAAGAGTGGAAAATGGCCAGACGACTGGAAGAAATCATTATACATCCCATTACCAAAGAAAGGAGCCATGCAGCTATGCTCCAACTACAGAACCATATCACTCATTAGCCTTGCAAGCAAAATATTGCTGAAAATCATAACGAAAAGAATGCTAGATACAATGGAAATGAAAGTGAGCAGTACACAGGCAGGCTTCAGAAAAAAACAGAGGCAAAAGGGACCACATATTCAATCTGAGAATGTTGATTCAGAAATTAAGAGAGATAAATAATGATCTAAGAATATGCTTCATCGACTATTCCAAGGCTTTCGACTGTGTGAATCATCAGATGATGTGAAAAACGCTCAGCGACATGAACTTCCACCCAAAGATAATCGCCCTCTTGAAATCACTTTATAGCAACCAACAAACAGTAGTCAGGCTGGGAAACACAACTACAGAAACTTTTACAGTGGGAAAAGGAGTAAGACAAGGGTGTATTTTATCTCCATACGTATTCAATATCTACACAGAAGACATAATGAGAGATGTAGAATTAGATGATAGAAGTACAAGATACGATGAAGTGAATATTCATGGACGTAGAATCAGAGACCTACGATACGCAGACGATACCGCACTCCTGTCCACTAGAAGAAGAAAAAGAATAGCCATAGCAACGCAGAAACTAAATACTCTGAAAAATGTATGGAAAGAACAAAACATACCAACAAAGATAAGAATTTTAAAAACTTGCGTTTTCCCAACAGCTCTATACGGGAGCGAAACGTGGACACTGAACAAAGAAGACATGAGAAGAATACAAGCGTTTGAGATTAAATGTTACAGAAAAGTCGTAAGAGTGCCATGGATAACAAGAACAACCAATGCAGAGATCCTTAAAAAAATAGACATCAAGAAATGTCAAATAGTGAATAGAATAAAAGGATTAAAACTGAGTTATTCTGGCCACATCAAAATACATAATTCCTTAGAGAAATCAGTCCTAGAAGGCAAAGTGGAGGGAAAGAGAGGAAGGGGAAGACCAAGGAGAAGATGGGAGCAGGACATCAGCGACTGGTTGTAAGACGACATCGTGAGAGCAGGGGACGAACGGCATACAGAGCAGCGTATCGTGGGATCATCTGGGCAGCTACGTCTCGCAGAGATATGCTGAACTGAAGAAGAAGATGTCAAAATCTACTTACGAACATTGGTTCCTGGAAACATATTCAATACAGCCTTGACGCTTCCACCCCCCCCCCCCCACCCCCCTCCCCACCCCCTCATGGCTTCTATGTCCTGCTGCCGTTTCACGTCGGTTTCTTTCGTAAGCAAGACTGCTAGCAGTTGTTTGCTTTCGGAAGTTCCTGCCGTGGGCTTCCGAAATTTCTTCAGCAGCTCCTTCGTCTTCCCCATGTGCACATCGTATTCCGACGATTGAAGGGGTTGCCTGTCGGATCCAATGGGCGACCGTGCCTCGAGTTTTAAGATGTGCAACTATTGCAGCAGAATATGTTGTTTCATTGCTGATGCCAGGCGTCGAATTCCTCTTTATAGACCAACGTATGTGTCGCACACGTGAAGACAGATCATATCTTAATATGGACTGAACCATATGAAGCTCCGTACATAAGGGATGTTCTGATCATTACGTCGATGTACAACATTGAACTAAGTTAATTTTGTGAAGGAAGGAAACACATAAATCGGCATAATCGGTGGTAGGGCACTCAGAATATATAATGGCGATTTGTTTTATTATACATACACACATACAAACACACACACATTACACACATACACACACACACAAACACACACACACACACACACACACACACACACACACAACACACACACACACACACACAACACACACACACACACACACACCACATACACACCACACATACACACACCCACACACATAAACACACAAACACCACACATACACACAAACACACACACACACACACACACACACACACACACACACACAAACACACATACACATCCCCCCCCACACACACACAAACGTTACAATCATTAATTTATATTATACCAATAGAATAACGGCTACCATCGGCCGCAACAAAATGAACATAATTGTGTAAACACGGTGATTCATTTGACTACAGAATATTTATATGTGAGTTTATTTCACACCAACATCCTCCCTCAGCTCTTCCACTCTTCGCTTTTATATTTTCTTTACCCCCGCAATTCTCCTGACTCAGTTCTTTTTACACACTTGTATCCTCTCCTGTTGTTTCTATGTCATTGCTATAGTTTCTAGACCATACATGTAGGCTGGTGTCATACATTTGCATAGTACCTTTCTCTTGAGTTTTCGCGATATGTACCTGTCTCCTAACAAACCTTCTACTTGTCTCCATGCATTCGCTCCTGCTTGTATTCTAGTGCGACTTTCTGTCTCTGAGGAGCTGTCCCCACATACCGCTCCGTCCAGGTATACAAAACTGTCTCTTTGTTTTAGTTTCTTCCCCTCCAGATGTATTCCCAGCTCTTTGCTTTGTTTCTCAACGCACAGCACCTCTGTCTTTTCCAGTTTCATTTTCAGTCGATGTTTGCTGAATATATCCTTCCTCTCTGTCAGTTGTTCCTGTAACTCCGCTTCCCCGTCTGCTACCACCACAGCTGAGAAAATTTTATCGAACACCATTGTTTGATTTTTCGTTGCTGACTGTAGATTGTTGTCCGTTGTGGTGTTGTATACATTGGGAAAATATATTTGTGTTATGAATAAATCATGTCCATTTGTACATTTGTGGCGTTGACCATTCCTTTTTTGTAGAATCACATCTTTTAAAATTGATATCAAGTGGCTACATTTAAGGGGAGATCACTGTAAACCTTGTTTCTTCTTAGCTCCCTGGCAAATACATTCAACTGTTGATAACTGTAATACTGTTTATCGATTTTGAGATTAATCAACTTTGTCTTGATGCGCCTCTGAGCTTGGTTTCCAATGTTTTAGGCTCAAACGAAGTTTCCGTACTATTATCATTGCAAGTTTTCAAAGTCCATGAAACCGTGCAGCATTACATATGTGGAAGTAGTAGTTTTGGTCGTCATCCCTGTAGATGAGCTTCGATCAACTATGAATATCCACTTAAAACCACATAATATATAATGTCAGCAGTTCTTAACCAGTTTTGCTGCGACCCAAATTCTGGTCGCGGTGTTGGCTTGGTAACGCATGCCTTCACAGAATTAACTTATGTTAAATGATCAAATAAATAGTGAACCATCAAATACGCACGACATAAATTACAACAATTAGACGACTAATAAATGTGTCTTCTGAACAGCTATGCGTCACCAAATCAGCGCCGTTTATTAGTTTATTAACATAAAAAGAGGACACCTATTTCAATTCGAAATAAAGACTGCGGTGTGAGTATGGACTCTCGTACGATTTTAACAATGTTTGAAGT
>CAXEFP010001213.1:0-2500 GCA_963995525.1 Escarpia spicata
AGTAAATTTTGCAAAATTTCAGATTCGGAGATACTGCGAATATCGGCATGCGGTTTGAAGCGTACGCTTCCTCTCGCCGGCGCGAACAAGACGCAGAAGACCGCGTCTCGATAGCTCGAAGGGTCGTGATGCTGTAAGCAAATCATCGAGGCCGATCCCCCGTAGACGAACTGACTTAACTCAGAAGAATTTCAAGCATTTCTTACAAAATCTCTCACGCAATCGGTTTCGCTGCGAATATCGGGATGCGGTTTGAAGAGTACGCTTCCTCTCGGCAGAGCGAACACGACGCTGAAGACCGCGTCTCGATAGCACGAACGGTCGTGATGCTGTAAGCAAATCATACATTCATGAGCTTCACTAATTAGACGACGAGGCATTTGGCGACCTGTAGAGAGTCATAGTTACTCCCTGATTTTACCTGCAAATTACAGATTCGGAGATACCAAATCTCTCACGCAATCGGTTTCGCTGCGAATATCGGCATGCGGTTTGAAGAGTATGCTTCCTCTCGGCGGCGCGAACAAGACGCAGAAGACCGCGTCTCGATAGCACGAACGGTCGTGATTCTATAGGAAAATTACGAATAAGCGCGGGTAAGCGGCGGGAGTAAATTTTGCAAAATTTCAGATTCGGAGATACTGCGAATATCGGCATGCGGTTTGAAGCGTACGCTTCCTCTCGCCGGCGCGAACAAGACGCAGAAGACCGCGTCTCGATAGCTCGAAGGGTCGTGATGCTGTAAGCAAATCATCGAGGCCGATCCCCCGTAGACGAACTGACTTAACTCAGAAGAATTTCAAGCATTTCTTACAAAATCTCTCACGCAATCGGTTTCGCTGCGAATATCGGGATGCGGTTTGAAGAGTACGCTTCCTCTCGGCAGAGCGAACACGACGCTGAAGACCGCGTCTCGATAGCACGAACGGTCGTGATGCTGTAAGCAAATCATACATTCATGCGCTTCACTAATTAGACGACGAGGCATTTGGCGACCTGTCGAGAGTCATAGTTACTCCCTGATTTTACCTGCAAATTACAGATTCGGAGATACCAAATCTCTCACGCAATCGGTTTCGCTGCGAATATCGGCATGCGGTTTGAAGAGTATGCTTCCTCTCGGCGGCGCGAACAAGACGCAGAAGACCGCGTCTCGATAGCACGAACGGTCGTGATTCTATAGGAAAATTACGAATAAGCGCGGGTAAGCGGCGGGAGTAAATTTTGCAAAATTTCAGATTCGGAGATACTGCGAATATCGGCGTGCGGTTTGAAGCGTACGCTTCCTCTCGCCGGCGCGAACAAGACGCAGAAGACCGCGTCTCGATAGCTCGAAGGGTCGTGATGCTGTAAGCAAATCATCGAGGCCGATCCCCCGTAGACGAACTGACTTAACTCAGAAGAATTTCAAGCATTTCTTACAAAATCTCTCACGCAATCGGTTTCGCTGCGAATATCGGGATGCGGTTTGAAGAGTACGCTTCCTCTCGGCAGAGCGAACACGACGCTGAAGACCGCGTCTCGATAGCACGAACGGTCGTGATGCTGTAAGCAAATCATACATTCATGAGCTTCACTAATTAGACGACGAGGCATTTGGCGACCTGTAGAGAGTCATAGTTACTCCCTGATTTTACCTGCAAATTACAGATTCGGAGATACCAAATCTCTCACGCAATCGGTTTCGCTGCGAATATCGGCATGCGGTTTGAAGAGTATGCTTCCTCTCGGCGGCGCGAACAAGACGCAGAAGACCGCGTCTCGATAGCACGAACGGTCGTGATTCTATAGGAAAATTACGAATAAGCGCGGGTAAGCGGCGGGAGTAAATTTTGCAAAATTTCAGATTCGGAGATACTGCGAATATCGGCATGCGGTTTGAAGCGTACGCTTCCTCTCGCCGGCGCGAACAAGACGCAGAAGACCGCGTCTCGATAGCTCGAAGGGTCGTGATGCTGTAAGCAAATCATCGAGGCCGATCCCCCGTAGACGAACTGACTTAACTCAGAAGAATTTCAAGCATTTCTTACAAAATCTCTCACGCAATCGGTTTCGCTGCGAATATCGGGATGCGGTTTGAAGAGTACGCTTCCTCTCGGCAGAGCGAACACGACGCTGAAGACCGCGTCTCGATAGCACGAACGGTCGTGATTCTATAGCAAAATTACGAATAAGCGCGGGTAAGCGGCGGGAGTAAATTTTGCAAAATTTCAGATTCGGAGATACTGCGAATATCGGCATGCGGTTTGAAGCGTACGCTTCCTCTCGCCGGCGCGAACAAGACGCAGAAGACCGCGTCTCGATAGCTCGAACGGTCGTGATGCTGTAAGCAAACTACACATGGCGATCCCCCGTAGATTAACTCAATTTACTTAGTCGAATTTCAAGCATTTCTTACAAAATCTCTCATAGAATCGGTGTTATATACATCTCATACATGTATTTATATTATTTAGTGGCGAAACATGTTGCTTACTTAAAAATAAACATATGTTTGTGA
>CAXEFP010001213.1:12500-17500 GCA_963995525.1 Escarpia spicata
ATGCTGTAAGCAAATCATACATTCATGCGCTTCACTAATTAGACGACGAGGCATTTGGCGACCTGTCGAGAGTCATAGTTACTCCCTGATTTTACCTGCAAATTACAGATTCGGAGATACCAAATCTCTCACGCAATCGGTTTCGCTGCGAATATCGGCATGCGGTTTGAAGAGTATGCTTCCTCTCGGCGGCGCGAACAAGACGCAGAAGACCGCGTCTCGATAGCACGAACGGTCGTGATTCTATAGGAAAATTACGAATAAGCGCGGGTAAGCGGCGGGAGTAAATTTTGCAAAATTTCAGATTCGGAGATACTGCGAATATCGGCATGCGGTTTGAAGCGTACGCTTCCTCTCGCCGGCGCGAACAAGACGCAGAAGACCGCGTCTCGATAGCTCGAAGGGTCGTGATGCTGTAAGCAAATCATCGAGGCCGATCCCCCGTAGACGAACTGACTTAACTCAGAAGAATTTCAAGCATTTCTTACAAAATCTCTCACGCAATCGGTTTCGCTGCGAATATCGGGATGCGGTTTGAAGAGTACGCTTCCTCTCGGCAGAGCGAACACGACGCTGAAGACCGCGTCTCGATAGCACGAACGGTCGTGATGCTGTAAGCAAATCATACATTCATGAGCTTCACTAATTAGACGACGAGGCATTTGGCGACCTGTAGAGAGTCATAGTTACTCCCTGATTTTACCTGCAAATTACAGATTCGGAGATACCAAATCTCTCACGCAATCGGTTTCGCTGCGAATATCGGCATGCGGTTTGAAGAGTATGCTTCCTCTCGGCGGCGCGAACAAGACGCAGAAGACCGCGTCTCGATAGCACGAACGGTCGTGATTCTATAGGAAAATTACGAATAAGCGCGGGTAAGCGGCGGGAGTAAATTTTGCAAAATTTCAGATTCGGAGATACTGCGAATATCGGCATGCGGTTTGAAGCGTACGCTTCCTCTCGCCGGCGCGAACAAGACGCAGAAGACCGCGTCTCGATAGCTCGAAGGGTCGTGATGCTGTAAGCAAATCATCGAGGCCGATCCCCCGTAGACGAACTGACTTAACTCAGAAGAATTTCAAGCATTTCTTACAAAATCTCTCACGCAATCGGTTTCGCTGCGAATATCGGGATGCGGTTTGAAGAGTACGCTTCCTCTCGGCAGAGCGAACACGACGCTGAAGACCGCGTCTCGATAGCACGAACGGTCGTGATGCTGTAAGCAAATCATACATTCATGCGCTTCACTAATTAGACGACGAGGCATTTGGCGACCTGTCGAGAGTCATAGTTACTCCCTGATTTTACCTGCAAATTACAGATTCGGAGATACCAAATCTCTCACGCAATCGGTTTCGCTGCGAATATCGGCATGCGGTTTGAAGAGTATGCTTCCTCTCGGCGGCGCGAACAAGACGCAGAAGACCGCGTCTCGATAGCACGAACGGTCGTGATTCTATAGGAAAATTACGAATAAGCGCGGGTAAGCGGCGGGAGTAAATTTTGCAAAATTTCAGATTCGGAGATACTGCGAATATCGGCGTGCGGTTTGAAGCGTACGCTTCCTCTCGCCGGCGCGAACAAGACGCAGAAGACCGCGTCTCGATAGCTCGAAGGGTCGTGATGCTGTAAGCAAATCATCGAGGCCGATCCCCCGTAGACGAACTGACTTAACTCAGAAGAATTTCAAGCATTTCTTACAAAATCTCTCACGCAATCGGTTTCGCTGCGAATATCGGGATGCGGTTTGAAGAGTACGCTTCCTCTCGGCAGAGCGAACACGACGCTGAAGACCGCGTCTCGATAGCACGAACGGTCGTGATGCTGTAAGCAAATCATACATTCATGAGCTTCACTAATTAGACGACGAGGCATTTGGCGACCTGTAGAGAGTCATAGTTACTCCCTGATTTTACCTGCAAATTACAGATTCGGAGATACCAAATCTCTCACGCAATCGGTTTCGCTGCGAATATCGGCATGCGGTTTGAAGAGTATGCTTCCTCTCGGCGGCGCGAACAAGACGCAGAAGACCGCGTCTCGATAGCACGAACGGTCGTGATTCTATAGGAAAATTACGAATAAGCGCGGGTAAGCGGCGGGAGTAAATTTTGCAAAATTTCAGATTCGGAGATACTGCGAATATCGGCATGCGGTTTGAAGCGTACGCTTCCTCTCGCCGGCGCGAACAAGACGCAGAAGACCGCGTCTCGATAGCTCGAAGGGTCGTGATGCTGTAAGCAAATCATCGAGGCCGATCCCCCGTAGACGAACTGACTTAACTCAGAAGAATTTCAAGCATTTCTTACAAAATCTCTCACGCAATCGGTTTCGCTGCGAATATCGGGATGCGGTTTGAAGAGTACGCTTCCTCTCGGCAGAGCGAACACGACGCTGAAGACCGCGTCTCGATAGCACGAACGGTCGTGATTCTATAGCAAAATTACGAATAAGCGCGGGTAAGCGGCGGGAGTAAATTTTGCAAAATTTCAGATTCGGAGATACTGCGAATATCGGCATGCGGTTTGAAGCGTACGCTTCCTCTCGCCGGCGCGAACAAGACGCAGAAGACCGCGTCTCGATAGCTCGAACGGTCGTGATGCTGTAAGCAAACTACACATGGCGATCCCCCGTAGATTAACTCAATTTACTTAGTCGAATTTCAAGCATTTCTTACAAAATCTCTCATAGAATCGGTGTTATATACATCTCATACATGTATTTATATTATTTAGTGGCGAAACATGTTGCTTACTTAAAAATAAACATATGTTTGTGAAATTATACCATTTCTCCCACAAAGTCTATAGAGATCAGTATAAGGTCGACTACCTCTTAAATCGTTCACACAGTCAGCTTATTTCAAAAGTTAAAAACGTTCTAAGAAACGTTCTAATGCACTGTCATAATAAAGTAAGTATAATTGTTTGTACATTATGTATATCCTTCAGAATGGCATAGGTTTTATTTTGTTCAGACAATTGTATCAAAAAATGAAAACCTAGGGTTAAGTCCAACTTGAAAGGGTGTTATCTACCGTGTAGTTTTCGTTGACTGACGGATACCTTTCCGCAAATTGTGCAGCATTTTGCAAAATTTCAGATACGGAGATACTGCGAATATCGGCATGCGGTTTGAAGCGTACGCTTCCTCTCGCCGGCGCGAACAAGACGCAGAAGACCGCGTCTCGATAGCTCGAAGGGTCGTGATGCTGTAAGCAAATCATCGAGGCCGATCCCCCGTAGACGAACTGACTTAACTCAGAAGAATTTCAAGCATTTCTTACAAAATCTCTCACGCAATCGGTTTCGCTGCGAATATCGGGATGCGGTTTGAAGAGTACGCTTCCTCTCGGCAGAGCGAACACGACGCTGAAGACCGCGTCTCGATAGCACGAACGGTCGTGATGCTGTAAGCAAATCATACATTCATGCGCTTCACTAATTAGACGACGAGGCATTTGGCGACCTGTCGAGAGTCATAGTTACTCCCTGATTTTACCTGCAAATTACAGATTCGGAGATACCAAATCTCTCACGCAATCGGTTTCGCTGCGAATATCGGCATGCGGTTTGAAGAGTATGCTTCCTCTCGGCGGCGCGAACAAGACGCAGAAGACCGCGTCTCGATAGCACGAACGGTCGTGATTCTATAGGAAAATTACGAATAAGCGCGGGTAAGCGGCGGGAGTAAATTTTGCAAAATTTCAGATTCGGAGATACTGCGAATATCGGCATGCGGTTTGAAGCGTACGCTTCCTCTCGCCGGCGCGAACAAGACGCAGAAGACCGCGTCTCGATAGCTCGAAGGGTCGTGATGCTGTAAGCAAATCATCGAGGCCGATCCCCCGTAGACGAACTGACTTAACTCAGAAGAATTTCAAGCATTTCTTACAAAATCTCTCACGCAATCGGTTTCGCTGCGAATATCGGGATGCGGTTTGAAGAGTACGCTTCCTCTCGGCAGAGCGAACACGACGCTGAAGACCGCGTCTCGATAGCACGAACGGTCGTGATGCTGTAAGCAAATCATACATTCATGAGCTTCACTAATTAGACGACGAGGCATTTGGCGACCTGTAGAGAGTCATAGTTACTCCCTGATTTTACCTGCAAATTACAGATTCGGAGATACCAAATCTCTCACGCAATCGGTTTCGCTGCGAATATCGGCATGCGGTTTGAAGAGTATGCTTCCTCTCGGCGGCGCGAACAAGACGCAGAAGACCGCGTCTCGATAGCACGAACGGTCGTGATTCTATAGGAAAATTACGAATAAGCGCGGGTAAGCGGCGGGAGTAAATTTTGCAAAATTTCAGATTCGGAGATACTGCGAATATCGGCATGCGGTTTGAAGCGTACGCTTCCTCTCGCCGGCGCGAACAAGACGCAGAAGACCGCGTCTCGATAGCTCGAAGGGTCGTGATGCTGTAAGCAAATCATCGAGGCCGATCCCCCGTAGACGAACTGACTTAACTCAGAAGAATTTCAAGCATTTCTTACAAAATCTCTCACGCAATCGGTTTCGCTGCGAATATCGGGATGCGGTTTGAAGAGTACGCTTCCTCTCGGCAGAGCGAACACGACGCTGAAGACCGCGTCTCGATAGCACGAACGGTCGTGATGCTGTAAGCAAATCATACATTCATGCGCTTCACTAATTAGACGACGAGGCATTTGGCGACCTGTCGAGAGTCATAGTTACTCCCTGATTTTACCTGCAAATTACAGATTCGGAGATACCAAATCTCTCACGCAATCGGTTTCGCTGCGAATATCGGCATGCGGTTTGAAGAGTATGCTTCCTCTCGGCGGCGCGAACAAGACGCAGAAGACCGCGTCTCGATAGCACGAACGGTCGTGATTCTATAGGAAAATTACGAATAAGCGCGGGTAAGCGGCGGGAGTAAATTTTGCAAAATTTCAGATTCGGAGATACTGCGAATATCGGCGTGCGGTTTGAAGCGTACGCTTCCTCTCGCCGGCGCGAACAAGACG
>CAXEFP010001213.1:22500-25000 GCA_963995525.1 Escarpia spicata
GAATAAACATTCTCTGCTCCGGCTTGAGGGGGGCTCTGGTGAGCTCTTCAACCCCTTTCTTAAAAGTCTCCAACGTGGTACCGGCCAACCTTCCAGCTCCCACAAGATTACCCAAATACCGATATCCCTCTCCTATGCTGAGAGCTTTGATGAGATCACCACCGCGTGATCTCAAGAAGTCGGTAGGATTACAACTCCAATGTTTTGACTTGCCCAGAACATCAATCTTGATGGTTGCAGATTTCTGGGCATTAAGGGCAAGTCCAGATAATCCTAAGGACCCCTCCACCGCCGAGTATTGAGATTGGAGGCCGCGTGGTGTTTTCGCCAGGAGAACAAGATCGTCAGCGAAGGCGAGGCACGAGAGCACCTCGGCCCCCACTCGGACCCCGATGGCTGGGTCCAGGTGACGTAAAGCCATGTCTATCACCGCGTTGAATAGGACGGGGCTGAGCGGGTCACCCTGCCTCACGCCCCTATTCACGTAAATCTCCTGACTTAATTCTCCATTCACTCGCAGTCTAGTAGTAGATCTCTGGTACAAGGAACGGATATAATCCACCAGCGGTCTAGGAATCCCCGCAGAGGCCGCAGCCAAAATAATAGAGTCGTGCGACACGGAGTCGAACGCCTTCGAGACATCCAGGAAGGCAATCGCAGTGGCCTGACACCTAGTTTGTCTATCGGATAACACACTCCGAAGAATGTGCGTATTATCACTGAGGCCGTCACCTTTCCTAAACGCTTTCTGGCGCTCACTGATGGTATACCCCATCTCGATCCTTTCGGCAAGGATTTTGTGATAGAGTCGGCACAGAATCGGACCCATAGTAATGGGACGAAACTGCTTCGGCTCGACACTCACCTCTGTTTTAGGAATCAAGACGGTTACTCCGTGCCGAAAAGAGTCCGGCGCCATGCCTGCTAGTAACCAGATGTTGAAACGGCATACGAGCGCCACAGTACTGAGGTTACACAAGTCCCCCTTCCGCCTAAGGTCCGGCCCAGAAGCCCCATCCTTCAGACCTCTCAGATGCCTGATTACCTCAGTAGTAGTAATCGGCTTGACCATCTCCCACCGTGGATCCGTATCCACCGGGGGTCGTCGTCTATCGACGGTAGACGCTGTTTCCATGAGAGGTTTCCAGAATCCTATCTGGTCAGATAACGGAAGGCTTGGAGCTACTTGTTTCCATTGGCCGGTCAAGACCACCCTCGCGCACCCGGACCGAGAGGTCTTATATAGCGCCTGTATACGCGAGTATTGCGCTTTACGTCGGGCGCGCGCGTTCCGGGCTTCTTGACGAGGCGGACCGTGATTCCGTCGCTGACCGAGTCGCTCGACCGGAGGTAAAAACTCCAGGAGGTCCCGGTCAATGAGTTCTTGCAGGTTTCCATGGTCGCCGAGAGGCATATGGATAACCTGCTGGAGGAGTTCCGGACAGACATTTGCCTCTTCTGCCTGGGCAATGATGTTTTCTATGATTGGTGCCCTCCAATCGTCTGTCTCGTTAATCTCCTCCAAGCCTAAGTCTTGGGCATCACCGGGGTGGGTTGGAGTAAAGATGCCCCACAGCGGTAAAGGTATTCTGGGGTCCGGGTCCCCGAGGGGAGGATCAGAAGGAACCGCCCCTGCGACACGAGTCGCAATATCCTTTGGAGGCAGCTCGAACCCTCCCTCGTGGTACGGCAGGGGAGACCCGTGTGTCGGCCCTCCGGCAACGAGAGTTGCCTGTACCCTGGGAGGAACCAACGTCTCGCCCTCTATGGTTACCCCCATATCTTCAAGAGGGAGTCTAGGGGGGTCCACCCCCCCGACACGAGTCGTTTCACTCCTGGGAGGTGGTCCTACTCCACGCTCAAAAAGTTCCAGGGGAGAACTTTGTGTTGAGCCTCCGGCGACACCTGTCACCTTGTCCCTGGGAGGCATCAACGTCTCACCCTCTGTGTTGTTCCGATTTTGTTTCATGGGGGGAAGTGTGGGAGGGCTTACCTCCGCGACACGAGTCGCTTTTCTCCTGGGAGGTGGCCCTACTTCGCCCCCGAGTTGTTCCAGGGGAGCATTATGGGTTGGGCCTCCAGTGACACGAGTCACTTTATCCCTGGGAGGCCTCAACGTCTCGCCCTCGGTGTTAGTCCCATACTGTTTCTCTAGGGGAAGTGTAGGGGGGCCTGCCTCCGCGACACGAGTCGCCCTTCTCCTGGGAGGTGGTCCTACTTCGCCCTCTAATTGTTCCAGGGGAGACCCATCGGCTGAACTTCCAGCGACACGAGTCGCATTTTCCCTGGGAAGTTTCACCATCTCACCCTCGTTGAATGTGTGAGTCTTCCTAAGAGGAAGCCTGGGAGAACACGCTCCCACGACACGAGTCGCTTTTACCCTGGGGAGCGGCTCTGCTTCTCTCTCATGGTTCATCGGATGGGACTTGGGTACTGAGCCTCCAGCAACACGAGTTGCTCCATCCCCGGAAGGCATCAGCGTCCCTTCCCTTGGTCTCCT
>CAXEFP010001213.1:32500-38024 GCA_963995525.1 Escarpia spicata
AATACGCGAAAAATCTCGCTTCGACACACCGGAACGAGCCTACGGGGTCGGGCGCGCCTCTCCGGGGCGAACCCGACGCAGAAGACCGCGTCTCGATAGCACGAACGGTCGTGATTCTATAGGAAAATTACGAATAAGCGCGGGTAAGCGGCGGGAGTAAATTTTGCAAAATTTCAGATTCGGAGATACTGCGAATATCGGCATGCGGTTTGAAGCGTACGCTTCCTCTCGCCGGCGCGAACAAGACGCAGAAGACCGCGTCTCGATAGCTCGAAGGGTCGTGATGCTGTAAGCAAATCATCGAGGCCGATCCCCCGTAGACGAACTGACTTAACTCAGAAGAATTTCAAGCATTTCTTACAAAATCTCTCACGCAATCGGTTTCGCTGCGAATATCGGGATGCGGTTTGAAGAGTACGCTTCCTCTCGGCAGAGCGAACACGACGCTGAAGACCGCGTCTCGATAGCACGAACGGTCGTGATGCTGTAAGCAAATCATACATTCATGCGCTTCACTAATTAGACGACGAGGCATTTGGCGACCTGTCGAGAGTCATAGTTACTCCCTGATTTTACCTGCAAATTACAGATTCGGAGATACCAAATCTCTCACGCAATCGGTTTCGCTGCGAATATCGGCATGCGGTTTGAAGAGTATGCTTCCTCTCGGCGGCGCGAACAAGACGCAGAAGACCGCGTCTCGATAGCACGAACGGTCGTGATTCTATAGGAAAATTACGAATAAGCGCGGGTAAGCGGCGGGAGTAAATTTTGCAAAATTTCAGATTCGGAGATACTGCGAATATCGGCATGCGGTTTGAAGCGTACGCTTCCTCTCGCCGGCGCGAACAAGACGCAGAAGACCGCGTCTCGATAGCTCGAAGGGTCGTGATGCTGTAAGCAAATCATCGAGGCCGATCCCCCGTAGACGAACTGACTTAACTCAGAAGAATTTCAAGCATTTCTTACAAAATCTCTCACGCAATCGGTTTCGCTGCGAATATCGGGATGCGGTTTGAAGAGTACGCTTCCTCTCGGCAGAGCGAACACGACGCTGAAGACCGCGTCTCGATAGCACGAACGGTCGTGATGCTGTAAGCAAATCATACATTCATGAGCTTCACTAATTAGACGACGAGGCATTTGGCGACCTGTAGAGAGTCATAGTTACTCCCTGATTTTACCTGCAAATTACAGATTCGGAGATACCAAATCTCTCACGCAATCGGTTTCGCTGCGAATATCGGCATGCGGTTTGAAGAGTATGCTTCCTCTCGGCGGCGCGAACAAGACGCAGAAGACCGCGTCTCGATAGCACGAACGGTCGTGATTCTATAGGAAAATTACGAATAAGCGCGGGTAAGCGGCGGGAGTAAATTTTGCAAAATTTCAGATTCGGAGATACTGCGAATATCGGCATGCGGTTTGAAGCGTACGCTTCCTCTCGCCGGCGCGAACAAGACGCAGAAGACCGCGTCTCGATAGCTCGAAGGGTCGTGATGCTGTAAGCAAATCATCGAGGCCGATCCCCCGTAGACGAACTGACTTAACTCAGAAGAATTTCAAGCATTTCTTACAAAATCTCTCACGCAATCGGTTTCGCTGCGAATATCGGGATGCGGTTTGAAGAGTACGCTTCCTCTCGGCAGAGCGAACACGACGCTGAAGACCGCGTCTCGATAGCACGAACGGTCGTGATGCTGTAAGCAAATCATACATTCATGCGCTTCACTAATTAGACGACGAGGCATTTGGCGACCTGTCGAGAGTCATAGTTACTCCCTGATTTTACCTGCAAATTACAGATTCGGAGATACCAAATCTCTCACGCAATCGGTTTCGCTGCGAATATCGGCATGCGGTTTGAAGAGTATGCTTCCTCTCGGCGGCGCGAACAAGACGCAGAAGACCGCGTCTCGATAGCACGAACGGTCGTGATTCTATAGGAAAATTACGAATAAGCGCGGGTAAGCGGCGGGAGTAAATTTTGCAAAATTTCAGATTCGGAGATACTGCGAATATCGGCGTGCGGTTTGAAGCGTACGCTTCCTCTCGCCGGCGCGAACAAGACGCAGAAGACCGCGTCTCGATAGCTCGAAGGGTCGTGATGCTGTAAGCAAATCATCGAGGCCGATCCCCCGTAGACGAACTGACTTAACTCAGAAGAATTTCAAGCATTTCTTACAAAATCTCTCACGCAATCGGTTTCGCTGCGAATATCGGGATGCGGTTTGAAGAGTACGCTTCCTCTCGGCAGAGCGAACACGACGCTGAAGACCGCGTCTCGATAGCACGAACGGTCGTGATGCTGTAAGCAAATCATACATTCATGAGCTTCACTAATTAGACGACGAGGCATTTGGCGACCTGTAGAGAGTCATAGTTACTCCCTGATTTTACCTGCAAATTACAGATTCGGAGATACCAAATCTCTCACGCAATCGGTTTCGCTGCGAATATCGGCATGCGGTTTGAAGAGTATGCTTCCTCTCGGCGGCGCGAACAAGACGCAGAAGACCGCGTCTCGATAGCACGAACGGTCGTGATTCTATAGGAAAATTACGAATAAGCGCGGGTAAGCGGCGGGAGTAAATTTTGCAAAATTTCAGATTCGGAGATACTGCGAATATCGGCATGCGGTTTGAAGCGTACGCTTCCTCTCGCCGGCGCGAACAAGACGCAGAAGACCGCGTCTCGATAGCTCGAAGGGTCGTGATGCTGTAAGCAAATCATCGAGGCCGATCCCCCGTAGACGAACTGACTTAACTCAGAAGAATTTCAAGCATTTCTTACAAAATCTCTCACGCAATCGGTTTCGCTGCGAATATCGGGATGCGGTTTGAAGAGTACGCTTCCTCTCGGCAGAGCGAACACGACGCTGAAGACCGCGTCTCGATAGCACGAACGGTCGTGATTCTATAGCAAAATTACGAATAAGCGCGGGTAAGCGGCGGGAGTAAATTTTGCAAAATTTCAGATTCGGAGATACTGCGAATATCGGCATGCGGTTTGAAGCGTACGCTTCCTCTCGCCGGCGCGAACAAGACGCAGAAGACCGCGTCTCGATAGCTCGAACGGTCGTGATGCTGTAAGCAAACTACACATGGCGATCCCCCGTAGATTAACTCAATTTACTTAGTCGAATTTCAAGCATTTCTTACAAAATCTCTCATAGAATCGGTGTTATATACATCTCATACATGTATTTATATTATTTAGTGGCGAAACATGTTGCTTACTTAAAAATAAACATATGTTTGTGAAATTATACCATTTCTCCCACAAAGTCTATAGAGATCAGTATAAGGTCGACTACCTCTTAAATCGTTCACACAGTCAGCTTATTTCAAAAGTTAAAAACGTTCTAAGAAACGTTCTAATGCACTGTCATAATAAAGTAAGTATAATTGTTTGTACATTATGTATATCCTTCAGAATGGCATAGGTTTTATTTTGTTCAGACAATTGTATCAAAAAATGAAAACCTAGGGTTAAGTCCAACTTGAAAGGGTGTTATCTACCGTGTAGTTTTCGTTGACTGACGGATACCTTTCCGCAAATTGTGCAGCATTTTGCAAAATTTCAGATACGGAGATACTGCGAATATCGGCATGCGGTTTGAAGCGTACGCTTCCTCTCGCCGGCGCGAACAAGACGCAGAAGACCGCGTCTCGATAGCTCGAAGGGTCGTGATGCTGTAAGCAAATCATCGAGGCCGATCCCCCGTAGACGAACTGACTTAACTCAGAAGAATTTCAAGCATTTCTTACAAAATCTCTCACGCAATCGGTTTCGCTGCGAATATCGGGATGCGGTTTGAAGAGTACGCTTCCTCTCGGCAGAGCGAACACGACGCTGAAGACCGCGTCTCGATAGCACGAACGGTCGTGATGCTGTAAGCAAATCATACATTCATGCGCTTCACTAATTAGACGACGAGGCATTTGGCGACCTGTCGAGAGTCATAGTTACTCCCTGATTTTACCTGCAAATTACAGATTCGGAGATACCAAATCTCTCACGCAATCGGTTTCGCTGCGAATATCGGCATGCGGTTTGAAGAGTATGCTTCCTCTCGGCGGCGCGAACAAGACGCAGAAGACCGCGTCTCGATAGCACGAACGGTCGTGATTCTATAGGAAAATTACGAATAAGCGCGGGTAAGCGGCGGGAGTAAATTTTGCAAAATTTCAGATTCGGAGATACTGCGAATATCGGCATGCGGTTTGAAGCGTACGCTTCCTCTCGCCGGCGCGAACAAGACGCAGAAGACCGCGTCTCGATAGCTCGAAGGGTCGTGATGCTGTAAGCAAATCATCGAGGCCGATCCCCCGTAGACGAACTGACTTAACTCAGAAGAATTTCAAGCATTTCTTACAAAATCTCTCACGCAATCGGTTTCGCTGCGAATATCGGGATGCGGTTTGAAGAGTACGCTTCCTCTCGGCAGAGCGAACACGACGCTGAAGACCGCGTCTCGATAGCACGAACGGTCGTGATGCTGTAAGCAAATCATACATTCATGAGCTTCACTAATTAGACGACGAGGCATTTGGCGACCTGTAGAGAGTCATAGTTACTCCCTGATTTTACCTGCAAATTACAGATTCGGAGATACCAAATCTCTCACGCAATCGGTTTCGCTGCGAATATCGGCATGCGGTTTGAAGAGTATGCTTCCTCTCGGCGGCGCGAACAAGACGCAGAAGACCGCGTCTCGATAGCACGAACGGTCGTGATTCTATAGGAAAATTACGAATAAGCGCGGGTAAGCGGCGGGAGTAAATTTTGCAAAATTTCAGATTCGGAGATACTGCGAATATCGGCATGCGGTTTGAAGCGTACGCTTCCTCTCGCCGGCGCGAACAAGACGCAGAAGACCGCGTCTCGATAGCTCGAAGGGTCGTGATGCTGTAAGCAAATCATCGAGGCCGATCCCCCGTAGACGAACTGACTTAACTCAGAAGAATTTCAAGCATTTCTTACAAAATCTCTCACGCAATCGGTTTCGCTGCGAATATCGGGATGCGGTTTGAAGAGTACGCTTCCTCTCGGCAGAGCGAACACGACGCTGAAGACCGCGTCTCGATAGCACGAACGGTCGTGATGCTGTAAGCAAATCATACATTCATGCGCTTCACTAATTAGACGACGAGGCATTTGGCGACCTGTCGAGAGTCATAGTTACTCCCTGATTTTACCTGCAAATTACAGATTCGGAGATACCAAATCTCTCACGCAATCGGTTTCGCTGCGAATATCGGCATGCGGTTTGAAGAGTATGCTTCCTCTCGGCGGCGCGAACAAGACGCAGAAGACCGCGTCTCGATAGCACGAACGGTCGTGATTCTATAGGAAAATTACGAATAAGCGCGGGTAAGCGGCGGGAGTAAATTTTGCAAAATTTCAGATTCGGAGATACTGCGAATATCGGCGTGCGGTTTGAAGCGTACGCTTCCTCTCGCCGGCGCGAACAAGACGCAGAAGACCGCGTCTCGATAGCTCGAAGGGTCGTGATGCTGTA
>CAXEFP010001214.1:0-10000 GCA_963995525.1 Escarpia spicata
CATACATGTATTTATATTATTTAGTGGCGAAACATGTTGCTTACTTAAAAATAAACATATGTTTGTGAAATTATGCCATTTCTCCCACAAAGTCTATAGAGATCAGTATAAGGTCGACTACCTCTTAAATCGTTCACACAGTCAGCTTATTTCAAAAGTTAAAAACGTTCTAAGAAACGTTCTAATGCACTGTCATAATAAAGTAAGTATAATTGTTTGTACATTATGTATATCCTTCAGAATGGCATAGGTTTTATTTTGTTCAGACAATTGTATCAAAAAATGAAAACCTAGGGTTAAGTCCAACTTGAAAGGGTGTTATCTACCGTGTAGTTTTCGTTGACTGACGGATACCTTTCCGCAAATTGTGCAGCATTTTGCAAAATTTCAGATACGGAGATACTGCGAATATCGGCATGCGGTTTGAAGCGTACGCTTCCTCTCGCCGGCGCGAACAAGACGCAGAAGACCGCGTCTCGATAGCTCGAAGGGTCGTGATGCTGTAAGCAAATCATCGAGGCCGATCCCCCGTAGACGAACTGACTTAACTCAGAAGAATTTCAAGCATTTCTTACAAAATCTCTCACGCAATCGGTTTCGCTGCGAATATCGGGATGCGGTTTGAAGAGTACGCTTCCTCTCGGCAGAGCGAACACGACGCTGAAGACCGCGTCTCGATAGCACGAACGGTCGTGATGCTGTAAGCAAATCATACATTCATGCGCTTCACTAATTAGACGACGAGGCATTTGGCGACCTGTCGAGAGTCATAGTTACTCCCTGATTTTACCTGCAAATTACAGATTCGGAGATACCAAATCTCTCACGCAATCGGTTTCGCTGCGAATATCGGCATGCGGTTTGAAGAGTATGCTTCCTCTCGGCGGCGCGAACAAGACGCAGAAGACCGCGTCTCGATAGCACGAACGGTCGTGATTCTATAGGAAAATTACGAATAAGCGCGGGTAAGCGGCGGGAGTAAATTTTGCAAAATTTCAGATTCGGAGATACTGCGAATATCGGCATGCGGTTTGAAGCGTACGCTTCCTCTCGCCGGCGCGAACAAGACGCAGAAGACCGCGTCTCGATAGCTCGAAGGGTCGTGATGCTGTAAGCAAATCATCGAGGCCGATCCCCCGTAGACGAACTGACTTAACTCAGAAGAATTTCAAGCATTTCTTACAAAATCTCTCACGCAATCGGTTTCGCTGCGAATATCGGGATGCGGTTTGAAGAGTACGCTTCCTCTCGGCAGAGCGAACACGACGCTGAAGACCGCGTCTCGATAGCACGAACGGTCGTGATGCTGTAAGCAAATCATACATTCATGAGCTTCACTAATTAGACGACGAGGCATTTGGCGACCTGTAGAGAGTCATAGTTACTCCCTGATTTTACCTGCAAATTACAGATTCGGAGATACCAAATCTCTCACACAATCGGTTTCGCTGCGAATATCGGCATGCGGTTTGAAGAGTATGCTTCCTCTCGGCGGCGCGAACAAGACGCAGAAGACCGCGTCTCGATAGCACGAACGGTCGTGATTCTATAGGAAAATTACGAATAAGCGCGGGTAAGCGGCGGGAGTAAATTTTGCAAAATTTCAGATTCGGAGATACTGCGAATATCGGCATGCGGTTTGAAGCGTACGCTTCCTCTCGCCGGCGCGAACAAGACGCAGAAGACCGCGTCTCGATAGCTCGAAGGGTCGTGATGCTGTAAGCAAATCATCGAGGCCGATCCCCCGTAGACGAACTGACTTAACTCAGAAGAATTTCAAGCATTTCTTACAAAATCTCTCACGCAATCGGTTTCGCTGCGAATATCGGGATGCGGTTTGAAGAGTACGCTTCCTCTCGGCAGAGCGAACACGACGCTGAAGACCGCGTCTCGATAGCACGAACGGTCGTGATTCTATAGCAAAATTACGAATAAGCGCGGGTAAGCGGCGGGAGTAAATTTTGCAAAATTTCAGATTCGGAGATACTGCGAATATCGGCATGCGGTTTGAAGCGTACGCTTCCTCTCGCCGGCGCGAACAAGACGCAGAAGACCGCGTCTCGATAGCTCGAACGGTCGTGATGCTGTAAGCAAACTACACATGGCGATCCCCCGTAGATTAACTCAATTTACTTAGTCGAATTTCAAGCATTTCTTACAAAATCTCTCATAGAATCGGTGTTATATACATCTCATACATGTATTTATATTATTTAGTGGCGAAACATGTTGCTTACTTAAAAATAAACATATGTTTGTGAAATTATGCCATTTCTCCCACAAAGTCTATAGAGATCAGTATAAGGTCGACTACCTCTTAAATCGTTCACACAGTCAGCTTATTTCAAAAGTTAAAAACGTTCTAAGAAACGTTCTAATGCACTGTCATAATAAAGTAAGTATAATTGTTTGTACATTATGTATATCCTTCAGAATGGCATAGGTTTTATTTTGTTCAGACAATTGTATCAAAAAATGAAAACCTAGGGTTAAGTCCAACTTGAAAGGGTGTTATCTACCGTGTAGTTTTCGTTGACTGACGGATACCTTTCCGCAAATTGTGCAGCATTTTGCAAAATTTCAGATACGGAGATACTGCGAATATCGGCATGCGGTTTGAAGCGTACGCTTCCTCTCGCCGGCGCGAACAAGACGCAGAAGACCGCGTCTCGATAGCTCGAAGGGTCGTGATGCTGTAAGCAAATCATCGAGGCCGATCCCCGTAGACGAACTGACTTAACTCAGAAGAATTTCAAGCATTTCTTACAAAATCTCTCACGCAATCGGTTTCGCTGCGAATATCGGGATGCGGTTTGAAGAGTACGCTTCCTCTCGGCAGAGCGAACACGACGCTGAAGACCGCGTCTCGATAGCACGAACGGTCGTGATGCTGTAAGCAAATCATACATTCATGCGCTTCACTAATTAGACGACGAGGCATTTGGCGACCTGTCGAGAGTCATAGTTACTCCCTGATTTTACCTGCAAATTACAGATTCGGAGATACCAAATCTCTCACGCAATCGGTTTCGCTGCGAATATCGGCATGCGGTTTGAAGAGTATGCTTCCTCTCGGCGGCGCGAACAAGACGCAGAAGACCGCGTCTCGATAGCACGAACGGTCGTGATTCTATAGGAAAATTACGAATAAGCGCGGGTAAGCGGCGGGAGTAAATTTTGCAAAATTTCAGATTCGGAGATACTGCGAATATCGGCATGCGGTTTGAAGCGTACGCTTCCTCTCGCCGGCGCGAACAAGACGCAGAAGACCGCGTCTCGATAGCTCGAAGGGTCGTGATGCTGTAAGCAAATCATCGAGGCCGATCCCCCGTAGACGAACTGACTTAACTCAGAAGAATTTCAAGCATTTCTTACAAAATCTCTCACGCAATCGGTTTCGCTGCGAATATCGGGATGCGGTTTGAAGAGTACGCTTCCTCTCGGCAGAGCGAACACGACGCTGAAGACCGCGTCTCGATAGCACGAACGGTCGTGATGCTGTAAGCAAATCATACATTCATGAGCTTCACTAATTAGACGACGAGGCATTTGGCGACCTGTAGAGAGTCATAGTTACTCCCTGATTTTACCTGCAAATTACAGATTCGGAGATACCAAATCTCTCACACAATCGGTTTCGCTGCGAATATCGGCATGCGGTTTGAAGAGTATGCTTCCTCTCGGCGGCGCGAACAAGACGCAGAAGACCGCGTCTCGATAGCACGAACGGTCGTGATTCTATAGGAAAATTACGAATAAGCGCGGGTAAGCGGCGGGAGTAAATTTTGCAAAATTTCAGATTCGGAGATACTGCGAATATCGGCATGCGGTTTGAAGCGTACGCTTCCTCTCGCCGGCGCGAACAAGACGCAGAAGACCGCGTCTCGATAGCTCGAAGGGTCGTGATGCTGTAAGCAAATCATCGAGGCCGATCCCCCGTAGACGAACTGACTTAACTCAGAAGAATTTCAAGCATTTCTTACAAAATCTCTCACGCAATCGGTTTCGCTGCGAATATCGGGATGCGGTTTTGAAGAGTACGCTTCCTCTCGGCAGAGCGAACACGACGCTGAAGACCGCGTCTCGATAGCACGAACGGTCGTGATTCTATAGCAAAATTACGAATAAGCGCGGGTAAGCGGCGGGAGTAAATTTTGCAAAATTTCAGATTCGGAGATACTGCGAATATCGGCATGCGGTTTGAAGCGTACGCTTCCTCTCGCCGGCGCGAACAAGACGCAGAAGACCGCGTCTCGATAGCTCGAACGGTCGTGATGCTGTAAGCAAACTACACATGGCGATCCCCCGTAGATTAACTCAATTTACTTAGTCGAATTTCAAGCATTTCTTACAAAATCTCTCATAGAATCGGTGTTATATACATCTCATACATGTATTTATATTATTTAGTGGCGAAACATGTTGCTTACTTAAAAATAAACATATGTTTGTGAAATTATGCCATTTCTCCCACAAAGTCTATAGAGATCAGTATAAGGTCGACTACCTCTTAAATCGTTCACACAGTCAGCTTATTTCAAAAGTTAAAAACGTTCTAAGAAACGTTCTAATGCACTGTCATAATAAAGTAAGTATAATTGTTTGTACATTATGTATATCCTTCAGAATGGCATAGGTTTTATTTTGTTCAGACAATTGTATCAAAAAATGAAAACCTAGGGTTAAGTCCAACTTGAAAGGGTGTTATCTACCGTGTAGTTTTCGTTGACTGACGGATACCTTTCCGCAAATTGTGCAGCATTTTGCAAAATTTCAGATACGGAGATACTGCGAATATCGGCATGCGGTTTGAAGCGTACGCTTCCTCTCGCCGGCGCGAACAAGACGCAGAAGACCGCGTCTCGATAGCTCGAAGGGTCGTGATGCTGTAAGCAAATCATCGAGGCCGATCCCCCGTAGACGAACTGACTTAACTCAGAAGAATTTCAAGCATTTCTTACAAAATCTCTCACGCAATCGGTTTCGCTGCGAATATCGGGATGCGGTTTGAAGAGTACGCTTCCTCTCGGCAGAGCGAACACGACGCTGAAGACCGCGTCTCGATAGCACGAACGGTCGTGATGCTGTAAGCAAATCATACATTCATGAGCTTCACTAATTAGACGACGAGGCATTTGGCGACCTGTAGAGAGTCATAGTTACTCCCTGATTTTACCTGCAAATTACAGATTCGGAGATACCAAATCTCTCACGCAATCGGTTTCGCTGCGAATATCGGCATGCGGTTTGAAGAGTATGCTTCCTCTCGGCGGCGCGAACAAGACGCAGAAGACCGCGTCTCGATAGCACGAACGGTCGTGATTCTATAGGAAAATTACGAATAAGCGCGGGTAAGCGGCGGGAGTAAATTTTGCAAAATTTCAGATTCGGAGATACTGCGAATATCGGCATGCGGTTTGAAGCGTACGCTTCCTCTCGCCGGCGCGAACAAGACGCAGAAGACCGCGTCTCGATAGCTCGAAGGGTCGTGATGCTGTAAGCAAATCATCGAGGCCGATCCCCCGTAGACGAACTGACTTAACTCAGAAGAATTTCAAGCATTTCTTACAAAATCTCTCACGCAATCGGTTTCGCTGCGAATATCGGGATGCGGTTTGAAGAGTACGCTTCCTCTCGGCAGAGCGAACACGACGCTGAAGACCGCGTCTCGATAGCACGAACGGTCGTGATTCTATAGGAAAATTACGAATAAGCGCGGGTAAGCGGCGGGAGTAAATTTTGCAAAATTTCAGATTCGGAGATACTGCGAATATCGGCATGCGGTTTGAAGCGTACGCTTCCTCTCGCCGGCGCGAACAAGACGCAGAAGACCGCGTCTCGATAGCTCGAAGGGTCGTGATGCTGTAAGCAAATCATCGAGGCCGATCCCCCGTAGACGAACTGACTTAACTCAGAAGAATTTCAAGCATTTCTTACAAAATCTCTCACGCAATCGGTTTCGCTGCGAATATCGGGATGCGGTTTGAAGAGTACGCTTCCTCTCGGCAGAGCGAACACGACGCTGAAGACCGCGTCTCGATAGCACGAACGGTCGTGATTCTATAGCAAAATTACGAATAAGCGCGGGTAAGCGGCGGGAGTAAATTTTGCAAAATTTCAGATTCGGAGATACTGCGAATATCGGCATGCGGTTTGAAGCGTACGCTTCCTCTCGCCGGCGCGAACAAGACGCAGAAGACCGCGTCTCGATAGCTCGAACGGTCGTGATGCTGTAAGCAAACTACACATGGCGATCCCCGTAGATTAACTCAATTTACTTAGTCGAATTTCAAGCATTTCTTACAAAATCTCTCATAGAATCGGTGTTATATACATCTCATACATGTATTTATATTATTTAGTGGCGAAACATGTTGCTTACTTAAAAATAAACATATGTTTGTGAAATTATGCCATTTCTCCCACAAAGTCTATAGAGATCAGTATAAGGTCGACTACCTCTTAAATCGTTCACACAGTCAGCTTATTTCAAAAGTTAAAAACGTTCTAAGAAACGTTCTAATGCACTGTCATAATAAAGTAAGTATAATTGTTTGTACATTATGTATATCCTTCAGAATGGCATAGGTTTTATTTTGTTCAGACAATTGTATCAAAAAATGAAAACCTAGGGTTAAGTCCAACTTGAAAGGGTGTTATCTACCGTGTAGTTTTCGTTGACTGACGGATACCTTTCCGCAAATTGTGCAGCATTTTGCAAAATTTCAGATACGGAGATACTGCGAATATCGGCATGCGGTTTGAAGCGTACGCTTCCTCTCGCCGGCGCGAACAAGACGCAGAAGACCGCGTCTCGATAGCTCGAAGGGTCGTGATGCTGTAAGCAAATCATCGAGGCCGATCCCCCGTAGACGAACTGACTTAACTCAGAAGAATTTCAAGCATTTCTTACAAAATCTCTCACGCAATCGGTTTCGCTGCGAATATCGGGATGCGGTTTGAAGAGTACGCTTCCTCTCGGCAGAGCGAACACGACGCTGAAGACCGCGTCTCGATAGCACGAACGGTCGTGATGCTGTAAGCAAATCATACATTCATGCGCTTCACTAATTAGACGACGAGGCATTTGGCGACCTGTCGAGAGTCATAGTTACTCCCTGATTTTACCTGCAAATTACAGATTCGGAGATACCAAATCTCTCACGCAATCGGTTTCGCTGCGAATATCGGCATGCGGTTTGAAGAGTATGCTTCCTCTCGGCGGCGCGAACAAGACGCAGAAGACCGCGTCTCGATAGCACGAACGGTCGTGATTCTATAGGAAAATTACGAATAAGCGCGGGTAAGCGGCGGGAGTAAATTTTGCAAAATTTCAGATTCGGAGATACTGCGAATATCGGCATGCGGTTTGAAGCGTACGCTTCCTCTCGCCGGCGCGAACAAGACGCAGAAGACCGCGTCTCGATAGCTCGAAGGGTCGTGATGCTGTAAGCAAATCATCGAGGCCGATCCCCCGTAGACGAACTGACTTAACTCAGAAGAATTTCAAGCATTTCTTACAAAATCTCTCACGCAATCGGTTTCGCTGCGAATATCGGGATGCGGTTTGAAGAGTACGCTTCCTCTCGGCAGAGCGAACACGACGCTGAAGACCGCGTCTCGATAGCACGAACGGTCGTGATGCTGTAAGCAAATCATACATTCATGAGCTTCACTAATTAGACGACGAGGCATTTGGCGACCTGTAGAGAGTCATAGTTACTCCCTGATTTTACCTGCAAATTACAGATTCGGAGATACCAAATCTCTCACACAATCGGTTTCGCTGCGAATATCGGCATGCGGTTTGAAGAGTATGCTTCCTCTCGGCGGCGCGAACAAGACGCAGAAGACCGCGTCTCGATAGCACGAACGGTCGTGATTCTATAGGAAAATTACGAATAAGCGCGGGTAAGCGGCGGGAGTAAATTTTGCAAAATTTCAGATTCGGAGATACTGCGAATATCGGCATGCGGTTTGAAGCGTACGCTTCCTCTCGCCGGCGCGAACAAGACGCAGAAGACCGCGTCTCGATAGCTCGAAGGGTCGTGATGCTGTAAGCAAATCATCGAGGCCGATCCCCCGTAGACGAACTGACTTAACTCAGAAGAATTTCAAGCATTTCTTACAAAATCTCTCACGCAATCGGTTTCGCTGCGAATATCGGGATGCGGTTTGAAGAGTACGCTTCCTCTCGGCAGAGCGAACACGACGCTGAAGACCGCGTCTCGATAGCACGAACGGTCGTGATTCTATAGCAAAATTACGAATAAGCGCGGGTAAGCGGCGGGAGTAAATTTTGCAAAATTTCAGATTCGGAGATACTGCGAATATCGGCATGCGGTTTGAAGCGTACGCTTCCTCTCGCCGGCGCGAACAAGACGCAGAAGACCGCGTCTCGATAGCTCGAACGGTCGTGATGCTGTAAGCAAACTACACATGGCGATCCCCCGTAGATTAACTCAATTTACTTAGTCGAATTTCAAGCATTTCTTACAAAATCTCTCATAGAATCGGTGTTATATACATCTCATACATGTATTTATATTATTTAGTGGCGAAACATGTTGCTTACTTAAAAATAAACATATGTTTGTGAAATTATGCCATTTCTCCCACAAAGTCTATAGAGATCAGTATAAGGTCGACTACCTCTTAAATCGTTCACACAGTCAGCTTATTTCAAAAGTTAAAAACGTTCTAAGAAACGTTCTAATGCACTGTCATAATAAAGTAAGTATAATTGTTTGTACATTATGTATATCCTTCAGAATGGCATAGGTTTTATTTTGTTCAGACAATTGTATCAAAAAATGAAAACCTAGGGTTAAGTCCAACTTGAAAGGGTGTTATCTACCGTGTAGTTTTCGTTGACTGACGGATACCTTTCCGCAAATTGTGCAGCATTTTGCAAAATTTCAGATACGGAGATACTGCGAATATCGGCATGCGGTTTGAAGCGTACGCTTCCTCTCGCCGGCGCGAACAAGACGCAGAAGACCGCGTCTCGATAGCTCGAAGGGTCGTGATGCTGTAAGCAAATCATCGAGGCCGATCCCCCGTAGACGAACTGACTTAACTCAGAAGAATTTCAAGCATTTCTTACAAAATCTCTCACGCAATCGGTTTCGCTGCGAATATCGGGATGCGGTTTGAAGAGTACGCTTCCTCTCGGCAGAGCGAACACGACGCTGAAGACCGCGTCTCGATAGCACGAACGGTCGTGATGCTGTAAGCAAATCATACATTCATGAGCTTCACTAATTAGACGACGAGGCATTTGGCGACCTGTAGAGAGTCATAGTTACTCCCTGATTTTACCTGCAAATTACAGATTCGGAGATACCAAATCTCTCACGCAATCGGTTTCGCTGCGAATATCGGCATGCGGTTTGAAGAGTATGCTTCCTCTCGGCGGCGCGAACAAGACGCCAGAAGACCGCGTCTCGATAGCACGAACGGTCGTGATTCTATAGGAAAATTACGAATAAGCGCGGGTAAGCGGCGGGAGTAAATTTTGCAAAATTTCAGATTCGGAGATACTGCGAATATCGGCATGCGGTTTGAAGCGTACGCTTCCTCTCGCCGGCGCGAACAAGACGCAGAAGACCGCGTCTCGATAGCTCGAAGGGTCGTGATGCTGTAAGCAAATCATCGAGGCCGATCCCCCGTAGACGAACTGACTTAACTCAGAAGAATTTCAAGCATTTCTTACAAAATCTCTCACGCAATCGGTTTCGCTGCGAATATCGGGATGCGGTTTGAAGAGTACGCTTCCTCTCGGCAGAGCGAACACGACGCTGAAGACCGCGTCTATGGGGGATTGGCCCGAATTTTTTGAAAAAAATATAAAGAAAAGTCAGTCTACGGAGGATTGGCCAGAATTTTTTGAAAAAAATATAAAGAGAATTATGTTAGTCTACGGAATATCGGCATGCGGTTTGAAGCGTACGCTTCCTCTCGCCGGCGCCAACAAGACGTAGAAGACCGCGTCTCGATA
>CAXEFP010001214.1:20000-25263 GCA_963995525.1 Escarpia spicata
AACACGACGCTGAAGACCGCGTCTCGATAGCACGAACGGTCGTGATGCTGTAAGCAAATCATACATTCATGCGCTTCACTAATTAGACGACGAGGCATTTGGCGACCTGTCGAGAGTCATAGTTACTCCCTGATTTTACCTGCAAATTACAGATTCGGAGATACCAAATCTCTCACGCAATCGGTTTCGCTGCGAATATCGGCATGCGGTTTGAAGAGTATGCTTCCTCTCGGCGGCGCGAACAAGACGCAGAAGACCGCGTCTCGATAGCACGAACGGTCGTGATTCTATAGGAAAATTACGAATAAGCGCGGGTAAGCGGGGGAGTAAATTTTGCAAAATTTCAGATTCGGAGATACTGCGAATATCGGCGTGCGGTTTGAAGCGTACGCTTCCTCTCGCCGGCGCGAACAAGACGCAGAAGACCGCGTCTCGATAGCTCGAAGGGTCGTGATGCTGTAAGCAAATCATCGAGGCCGATCCCCCGTAGACGAACTGACTTAACTCAGAAGAATTTCAAGCATTTCTTACAAAATCTCTCACGCAATCGGTTTCGCTGCGAATATCGGGATGCGGTTTGAAGAGTACGCTTCCTCTCGGCAGAGCGAACACGACGCTGAAGACCGCGTCTCGATAGCACGAACGGTCGTGATGCTGTAAGCAAATCATACATTCATGAGCTTCACTAATTAGACGACGAGGCATTTGGCGACCTGTAGAGAGTCATAGTTACTCCCTGATTTTACCTGCAAATTACAGATTCGGAGATACCAAATCTCTCACGCAATCGGTTTCGCTGCGAATATCGGCATGCGGTTTGAAGAGTATGCTTCCTCTCGGCGGCGCGAACAAGACGCAGAAGACCGCGTCTCGATAGCACGAACGGTCGTGATTCTATAGGAAAATTACGAATAAGCGCGGGTAAGCGGCGGGAGTAAATTTTGCAAAATTTCAGATTCGGAGATACTGCGAATATCGGCATGCGGTTTGAAGCGTACGCTTCCTCTCGCCGGCGCGAACAAGACGCAGAAGACCGCGTCTCGATAGCTCGAAGGGTCGTGATGCTGTAAGCAAATCATCGAGGCCGATCCCCCGTAGACGAACTGACTTAACTCAGAAGAATTTCAAGCATTTCTTACAAAATCTCTCACGCAATCGGTTTCGCTGCGAATATCGGGATGCGGTTTGAAGAGTACGCTTCCTCTCGGCAGAGCGAACACGACGCTGAAGACCGCGTCTCGATAGCACGAACGGTCGTGATTCTATAGCAAAATTACGAATAAGCGCGGGTAAGCGGCGGGAGTAAATTTTGCAAAATTTCAGATTCGGAGATACTGCGAATATCGGCATGCGGTTTGAAGCGTACGCTTCCTCTCGCCGGCGCGAACAAGACGCAGAAGACCGCGTCTCGATAGCTCGAACGGTCGTGATGCTGTAAGCAAACTACACATGGCGATCCCCCGTAGATTAACTCAATTTACTTAGTCGAATTTCAAGCATTTCTTACAAAATCTCTCATAGAATCGGTGTTATATACATCTCATACATGTATTTATATTATTTAGTGGCGAAACATGTTGCTTACTTAAAAATAAACATATGTTTGTGAAATTATACCATTTCTCCCACAAAGTCTATAGAGATCAGTATAAGGTCGACTACCTCTTAAATCGTTCACACAGTCAGCTTATTTCAAAAGTTAAAAACGTTCTAAGAAACGTTCTAATGCACTGTCATAATAAAGTAAGTATAATTGTTTGTACATTATG
Organism: Escarpia spicata; assembly: GCA_963995525.1. Lineage (NCBI taxonomy): Eukaryota > Metazoa > Annelida > Polychaeta > Sabellida > Siboglinidae > Escarpia > Escarpia spicata. The sequence continues at coordinate 21,770 of CAXEFP010001214.1, forward strand.
TATATCCTTCAGAATGGCATAGGTTTTATTTTGTTCAGACAATTGTATCAAAAAATGAAAACCTAGGGTTAAGTCCAACTTGAAAGGGTGTTATCTACCGTGTAGTTTTCGTTGACTGACGGATACCTTTCCGCAAATTGTGCAGCATTTTGCAAAATTTCAGATACGGAGATACTGCGAATATCGGCATGCGGTTTGAAGCGTACGCTTCCTCTCGCCGGCGCGAACAAGACGCAGAAGACCGCGTCTCGATAGCTCGAAGGGTCGTGATGCTGTAAGCAAATCATCGAGGCCGATCCCCCGTAGACGAACTGACTTAACTCAGAAGAATTTCAAGCATTTCTTACAAAATCTCTCACGCAATCGGTTTCGCTGCGAATATCGGGATGCGGTTTGAAGAGTACGCTTCCTCTCGGCAGAGCGAACACGACGCTGAAGACCGCGTCTCGATAGCACGAACGGTCGTGATGCTGTAAGCAAATCATACATTCATGCGCTTCACTAATTAGACGACGAGGCATTTGGCGACCTGTCGAGAGTCATAGTTACTCCCTGATTTTACCTGCAAATTACAGATTCGGAGATACCAAATCTCTCACGCAATCGGTTTCGCTGCGAATATCGGCATGCGGTTTGAAGAGTATGCTTCCTCTCGGCGGCGCGAACAAGACGCAGAAGACCGCGTCTCGATAGCACGAACGGTCGTGATTCTATAGGAAAATTACGAATAAGCGCGGGTAAGCGGCGGGAGTAAATTTTGCAAAATTTCAGATTCGGAGATACTGCGAATATCGGCATGCGGTTTGAAGCGTACGCTTCCTCTCGCCGGCGCGAACAAGACGCAGAAGACCGCGTCTCGATAGCTCGAAGGGTCGTGATGCTGTAAGCAAATCATCGAGGCCGATCCCCCGTAGACGAACTGACTTAACTCAGAAGAATTTCAAGCATTTCTTACAAAATCTCTCACGCAATCGGTTTCGCTGCGAATATCGGGATGCGGTTTGAAGAGTACGCTTCCTCTCGGCAGAGCGAACACGACGCTGAAGACCGCGTCTCGATAGCACGAACGGTCGTGATGCTGTAAGCAAATCATACATTCATGAGCTTCACTAATTAGACGACGAGGCATTTGGCGACCTGTAGAGAGTCATAGTTACTCCCTGATTTTACCTGCAAATTACAGATTCGGAGATACCAAATCTCTCACGCAATCGGTTTCGCTGCGAATATCGGCATGCGGTTTGAAGAGTATGCTTCCTCTCGGCGGCGCGAACAAGACGCAGAAGACCGCGTCTCGATAGCACGAACGGTCGTGATTCTATAGGAAAATTACGAATAAGCGCGGGTAAGCGGCGGGAGTAAATTTTGCAAAATTTCAGATTCGGAGATACTGCGAATATCGGCATGCGGTTTGAAGCGTACGCTTCCTCTCGCCGGCGCGAACAAGACGCAGAAGACCGCGTCTCGATAGCTCGAAGGGTCGTGATGCTGTAAGCAAATCATCGAGGCCGATCCCCGTAGACGAACTGACTTAACTCAGAAGAATTTCAAGCATTTCTTACAAATCTCTCACGCAATCGGTTTCGCTGCGAATATCGGGATGCGGTTTGAAGAGTACGCTTCCTCTCGGCAGAGCGAACACGACGCTGAAGACCGCGTCTCGATAGCACGAACGGTCGTGATGCTGTAAGCAAATCATACATTCATGCGCTTCACTAATTAGACGACGAGGCATTTGGCGACCTGTCGAGAGTCATAGTTACTCCCTGATTTTACCTGCAAATTACAGATTCGGAGATACCAAATCTCTCACGCAATCGGTTTCGCTGCGAATATCGGCATGCGGTTTGAAGAGTATGCTTCCTCTCGGCGGCGCGAACAAGACGCAGAAGACCGCGTCTCGATAGCACGAACGGTCGTGATTCTATAGGAAAATTACGAATAAGCGCGGGTAAGCGGCGGGAGTAAATTTTGCAAAATTTCAGATTCGGAGATACTGCGAATATCGGCGTGCGGTTTGAAGCGTACGCTTCCTCTCGCCGGCGCGAACAAGACGCAGAAGACCGCGTCTCGATAGCTCGAAGGGTCGTGATGCTGTAAGCAAATCATCGAGGCCGATCCCCCGTAGACGAACTGACTTAACTCAGAAAGAATTTCAAGCATTTCTTACAAAATCTCTCACGCAATCGGTTTCGCTGCGAATATCGGGATGCGGTTTGAAGAGTACGCTTCCTCTCGGCAGAGCGAACACGACGCTGAAGACCGCGTCTCGATAGCACGAACGGTCGTGATGCTGTAAGCAAATCATACATTCATGAGCTTCACTAATTAGACGACGAGGCATTTGGCGACCTGTAGAGAGTCATAGTTACTCCCTGATTTTACCTGCAAATTACAGATTCGGAGATACCAAATCTCTCACGCAATCGGTTTCGCTGCGAATATCGGCATGCGGTTTGAAGAGTATGCTTCCTCTCGGCGGCGCGAACAAGACGCAGAAGACCGCGTCTCGATAGCACGAACGGTCGTGATTCTATAGGAAAATTACGAATAAGCGCGGGTAAGCGGCGGGAGTAAATTTTGCAAAATTTCAGATTCGGAGATACTGCGAATATCGGCATGCGGTTTGAAGCGTACGCTTCCTCTCGCCGGCGCGAACAAGACGCAGAAGACCGCGTCTCGATAGCTCGAAGGGTCGTGATGCTGTAAGCAAATCATCGAGGCCGATCCCCCGTAGACGAACTGACTTAACTCAGAAGAATTTCAAGCATTTCTTACAAAATCTCTCCACGCAATCGGTTTCGCTGCGAATATCGGGATGCGGTTTGAAGAGTACGCTTCCTCTCGGCAGAGCGAACACGACGCTGAAGACCGCGTCTCGATAGCACGAACGGTCGTGATTCTATAGCAAAATTACGAATAAGCGCGGGTAAGCGGCGGGAGTAAATTTTGCAAAATTTCAGATTCGGAGATACTGCGAATATCGGCATGCGGTTTGAAGCGTACGCTTCCTCTCGCCGGCGCGAACAAGACGCAGAAGACCGCGTCTCGATAGCTCGAACGGTCGTGATGCTGTAAGCAAACTACACATGGCGATCCCCCGTAGATTAACTCAATTTACTTAGTCGAATTTCAAGCATTTCTTACAAAATCTCTCATAGAATCGGTGTTATATACATCTCATACATGTATTTATATTATTTAGTGGCGAAACATGTTGCTTACTTAAAAATAAACATATGTTTGTGAAATTATACCATTTCTCCCACAAAGTCTATAGAGATCAGTATAAGGTCGACTACCTCTTAAATCGTTCACACAGTCAGCTTATTTCAAAAGTTAAAAACGTTCTAAGAAACGTTCTAATGCACTGTCATAATAAAGTAAGTATAATTGTTTGTACATTATGTATATCCTTCAGAATGGCATAGGTTTTATTTTGTTCAGACAATTGTATCAAAAAATGAAAACCTAGGGTTAAGTCCAACTTGAAA